>CM053791.1:70376148-70578648 GCA_028749045.1 Cupressus sempervirens
ATTATATGATATTTTTTAGTTCTTGTGAAGAGGACATATATATATATATATATATATATATATGATATTTTTTAGTTCTTGTGAAGAGGACATATATATATATATATATATATATATATATATATAACTATTGGTAATTCTTACAAGGTTGGTATTGATTCATTTTTCTTAAATAATTCATTATACTAATAGATCATAAAATACCATTAATCCATTGACCTAGTTTCTAGGTTATGACACTTCAAACCTTTATTCCATATGGTCTTAACTCATCACCTTAATGCAACTAAATAGGTTATTCAACCTAGCAATAACTAAAATCTATATCCATCTCAAGAAACATCTTGTAGTTCATTATTGATAAGTAAATTATCTCTCATGACAATGAGATACTAGTAGTAATCAAACTATATTTAATTGAATCAAAGGATACTAGTTTTGATGTTTACATTTAAGAGATTTTGATCTAAGACATGTATTTGGAACTAATTTTCATGTTGGTTGATTTAATATTGTAGATTCAACATTTCATCAATATGATTGGAATTGGATTATGATTTGGCCCAAAATGTTAGTTAGATCATCTAATTAGATAGTAATATTGATATACAAATTTTGATATTTTAATGTTTTAGATGATTTATATGAAAATGATTAGAAAATAAAAATTTATTAGAAAATAAAGTTGGTTAGGAAAATTGAGTATGTTAATGTGAATTATTCAAATAGGAAATTTGTCATGCACCTATATACATGCATTTTATATAATTTTTCATTGGGCTACTAATGTTCAAGTTTAGTGTGCAAGAAATTGACCCATGGAATTTTAATTGGGGAAACAAGGTCCAAACTCATGTAAACACTTTTAGCCAAGGTGAATCTTTGGAAGATTCAAAAGCCTCGTTGTGATGTATTTTATTCATAAATGTAAGCTTGAATGTGTGTGAAAATTTTAATCTCAAAGATGCATTAGGGACATGTAATGGTGATGTGTAATGTGCTTTAATGTGTCACTTAACACTTATAGATTGTTGTGTGTTAATGACATGTCACCTAGGGTTTTGGTCACGGTAGCATTTAAACCTTAAACTAAATACCTTTTCAAAGATTAAGTAAACCCACTTGACAAGGGATAGGATGAGTCAATATCAAGGAGAATTTCAAATTCAAACTTGACAAGGATTTTAGAGGGTCAATAGCTGGTCCCAAAGTGTTTTCTTTTTTTTTTTTGTGAAAATAAGCTACCCATATGTTAGCATAACATGTTAGGGGCCTAAATTTGACCTGTTTAGTGCTTAGCTAGCCTACGAGGTCCCTTAACCAATGTATTATTCCACCAATTCAAAAATTGAGTTGTCCCATCAATTCATCCCCATTTTTCCTCTTAGTCAAAAGTAACAAATTTGGTAGGGAAAGAGTTGTAAGAGATAGTGGCTTAATGTTTTTTGTCAAAAAGAGGTCATGGGAGAGTCTTTTTAGTGAACTTTGACAAACTAGTGGGTTGTTCACCCTCTCTCTAAGTTTAGAGAAAACTAGGGTTTTGGAAGGAGAAATGATAAGGATAAGGAAACTCTTCATCAACTGTAATTTCCTTAGCTTGGACCAAGGTTGCTCCCATGCCATGATCTTCTTTTACACTTGAATAATGGTGTTGTAATCTTGGTAAACTATTGTTGGTGAAATCAGCTTTTGTATTGTGTTGAAGTGATTGTAGACTGTGTTGCATTTTTTTCTTTGGACTTCTTTTTTGTTCTTATTTTTGGAGTGTTAATTTTTAGTGGGTGTAAATGCTTCACTCACCCTTAGGAAGGAAGAGATACCTTGGGTGAAGGGGTTAGTTGGGCTCAACATTGAAGTTGAGAGATTTTCCTCTTGGAGAGGGTTGTATTGTTCATGGAGTATGGGCTCCATTAAAGCCATATGCCTGGTTTTTTATCGGAGGTATAAAAATATTTTGATAGCCTTGAAGAGGCATTTGTAATATGGGAGGCATAAGTATATTGATGTGATGAGGAGGATGTATTTGATAGCCTTGAAGAAGCATTATACAATTGTAGATGTATATGTGTATCTAGATATGGCATTCTCCTCTTTGGAGAGCCCACCTTCACCCACTAGTTCATGATTCCAAAGGTGAATCATTGTGTTAAACCTTGGAGGGATTGTAAATTTATTTTGATATTGTGGTTGCATGCATTGTGAAATGTTTGAGTGAAGCCCTGTTTTAACTTTGTTTCCCCAGCTTGGTGGGTGGCTTCTTAGAAGCCTAGGATGGGGAGTTATGTTATTTTTTGTAGGTTTCTAAGAGATGGGATATATGAAGAAATTAGGGTATCCCCATTGCATCATTAAAGAAGACAGAGATATGTTATTTTGTGATGTAGCTGAAGAAATAAATCTCACACATGCTATGTTGTAATCTATTGTGATGGAAAACTATCCATTTTTATTTTATTTAAAGTGAGAAGGATTTATATCCTATTGTATATTGTGAATGTGGAAATTGAGATTTTATGTCATTCATATAGTTGGAATTGTAATAGAAAGATTGTATCATCTTCATTGTTGTATAGGAAGGAAAGAAAGAGTTTCATGTAAGAGAATAATAATCATTTCTTAGAAGTCCATGTAAAAGTTATGTAGATAGGATATTTCTTCTTATGTAGACCTATGAATCAAACAATATATATATTTCATAGGTTCCTTATATGAGAGAAATTTTTTGTAATATTTATTTCTATTCAAATTTAAGTAATTGCATTGCAAGATTTAAAGTTAATTTATTTTGATGCAATGGCAAGAAAACTCCCTTTTCTTGTAATAGCCCTAGTTTGTAAGAGATATATTTCCCTGTGTTTCAAAATCATGAGCAATTCCATATAGGGCTTACCCTTCATTGCTAAAAAAATATTTGATCTTGTAAATATAAATGATCCTATAGTTTAGATGGACTCATAGGATAACATCAAATTTAAAAATTAGAAGGAATCAAAAAGTCAAATTAGGCCACCACCAAACTCATAATTTTGACCCCCTAGAATGAGAAGAGAGAAACAATGCATAAAACCCATAGAGAGAGAGAGAGAGAGAGAGAGAGAGAGAGAGAGAGAGAGAGAGAGAGAGAGAGAGAGAGAGAGAGAGAGAGAGAGAGAGAGAGAGAGAGAGAGAGAGAGAGAGAGAGAGTCTATACATGCATATTTTCTCTCTAAAATTTGTATGGGAGAGGGAAATAATTCCCCTCCCAAATACAGTCCAATATAATAATCCCTACCTAGGTTTACAAGAGTTTAAAATAATCACTAAGATTACTCATGGGAGCTTTCTTTAAAAAAATTTAAAAAAAAATAGGCTAAGTATTAAAGCATGACTTAAGCATCTTACAACCCACGAAGATCATCGAGATCATGTGATTTGATGTGGACCTCTTAATTATTCACAAAAAGAAAAAGAAAAAGAAAAAAATAATTAATTAATAAATTAAACACCTCATGGTACCACATTCCCTCCTTAAAATACACATAATATTTTTTGGGAAATAATATCAATCTCCCATCCTTGATTCACGTGACACATAACTAGCTAGAAAATTGGCATTGTGAGGCTATGATGGCTAACTTAGAAAGGACAAAATAAGGTGGCATGGGTAAACACAAAGAGTACCCTTTTTGACCTTTTTTTTGCCCCTCCTTTAGCACATAGTCCAAGGCTCTTACTAGGCTACCCAAGAACAAGGAAAAGCCCCCCTTTCCCCTCATCCTCACACATGATTCTAGGCATGCCATGGTGGGGGAGGAAAAGGTAGCATGTGGAAAAATAAATAAATAAAGGCATTGGGCTTAGTAATAGGTAAGTAACTATTAATTTGGGTTTAGTAATATAGTAGTTGGGTGTAAGTTTTATTAGTTAATTTTAATTAATTAAGTTAGTTAGAAGTTGGGATATAGAGTTGGCTAGTATGGGTTGGGTGTTATGTTTTGTAGGGTTAGGTAATACATAATAGAAAAGGGTTAGTAATAGGAAATTAATATGATGATATGAAATGTAAATATTATTTTATAGTAATATAATTGGATGATAGTTTAGGGATGTGGTTATAAATTATATCTATTATTTATTTAGTATATTTAATTTGTTTTCAATTAATATTTATAGTTAATGTACTTAGAGTATTTGAAAGTTATTTTAATATATATATTTATGATATATCATATTTTGTAACTAATTCATCTAATAAACTATAATCAAATACTTAGTATATATTAAATAGTCTATAATAGGATTTCTATATTTATATGCTTAGATGCTATTGAGAATTTAAGTAAATTCTCATCATTCAAAACACATTTTTTAATATGTTTTCATATTATGAACTTCACATAAAAAATTTATTGAAGGAAATCTTATGGAGCACCAAACCATATGAGATTCAATAATGTTTCTCCTTATTATTTGAATATCTATCTAGTATTTTCTCTATGTCTTTAAACCACTTTAAAGTTATTTGTCAAATTCAAGATTTTGTGTCAATAGGTCATCTATTGACTTACCTATATAGTTTGAGTAGCATTCATTAGGTCCTACATAGAATGTTGAAAGGAAGTCAAACCCTAATGGAAATAACCTCCATAACTTAGCAAGCCATAAACATGATTACCCTTATTAAATCTAAATGCAATAGTTATATCTTTTTAAGTCATCCTGATGTGCCCTAATAAGTAGAACATTGAACTAGGCTAAGGTATGAATAACCTTGGGATAACATCTATTTATGGGATGGGATCATATCAAGGTTGTGCTACTAAGCATTCTAGTGCTAGCAATATTGTAACAAGGCATGTGTTCGATTGACCACTTGATATGATGTTACCATTATGATCTAAACCTTAAAGTATTACCTTCAATTTGGATAATTAAATTAAGTGTGCTGAGATAGACCAAAACATTAAATTGATATGATCATGAGTAGGTGAATCTTGTTAGTATTCTAATCCTTAAACTCTAACCACAACTTGACTTGTGTGAAATAAAACATTCTCCCAAAAAGAATAATAATAATAAATTGAAATAAAAAAGGAAAAAAATTATAGTTGTGTTTTGCCCTATAAATTTTGGGCATGACATATAAAAAATTCTTTACATCTTGCTACAATTGTGACCAACAATAATTCTCAACAACCAAAGTAGTGGTTTTATCTCTACCAAAATGTCTAGTCAATCCTCCACTATGCTTCTCCTTGATGAGATTCTCTCTCATTGAAATTTAGGAATGCACAACAAGCTTCCTTTGAACAACATATTATCCTAGATCATGAAATCCAACCACTTTATCCTATCAAGTGTAATTGGTTATGTACAAGCCTTCTACACCTCACCAAAATTAGGATGATCTAGAAACAAAGTACTAAGTTCCTTGAACCCAATCACCTCTATCTACATTTTTGTCAGCAAAAGTTAACTTCGATTGAGAGCATCTGCAACTTTGTTACACTTCCCACTCCTATGTTTCAAAACAAACGTATAACTATGCAAAAACTCAACCCACTTCAAATGCCTTTGGTTCAATTTTCCTTGACTATTCAAATATTGCAAATCTTGATGATCTATATATTAAAAAAACTCCTTAGGAAGAAGATACTATCTTTTCTTCTTCAATGCTTGAACTATACCATAAAATTCCTGATCATAAATACAATATTTTTATTTTGCATCATTTAACTTCTTACTAAAATAAGAAATAGGTCTACCTTATTGGCTCATAACATATCTTATCACAGTGCCACTAGCATCACAATCTACTTGAAATACCTTGTTAGCTTAGTAACTTTCTGTTCCAATAGATTAAAACTCTTATGTGCTCCTATAGTCCACTTAAATTCTTTCCTATCCCTTCTCATTATTCTAGTCAAGGGTCCAAAAATACTACTAAATCCTCTTATGAACTTTCTATAAAAACTATCCATTCCATGAAAATATCTTACCTTTGCCGCACTCCTTGGAGTAGACCATTCAAGGATAGCCTTCACTTTCTCTAGGTCCATTTTTAGACCTTCTAGTGAGAATACAAACCCTAGGTACACCAACTCCTTCTTTATAAAACTACACTTCTTCAAGTTTATCAACAACTTTTCTTCCCTCAACTTATCAAACACCTTGTGAATACAGATCAAGTGCTTCTCCAATGTCTTACTAAAGATCAAAATATCATCTAGGTAAACAATGAAAAACTTGCCTAGAAACTCCTTCAGTACCTCATTCATGAGCCTCATGAAATTTCTCAATGCATTGGTTAGCTCAAAAGGCATGACTAACCACTCATACAATCCTTCTTTGGTCGTGAAAGAAGTCTTCCATTCATCACCTTCTCTAATATGAATCTGATGGTACCCACTCTTCAAATCTATCTTTTTGAAATACTCAGCTTCACTCAAACAGTCTATAATATCATCCATTCTTGGTAATGGAAATCTATACTTGATCATGATCTTGTTTACAATGTGGGAATCCATGCACATTCTCCATTCTCCATTCTTCTTTAGTTCTAATATGGCTGGTACAACACATGGACTCAAACTTTCTCAAATTAACCCCTTCTACAACAACTCATGAACTTGACTATTCGACTCTACACTTTCCATTGGTATCATTCTATGCATTACCTTATTTGGAAAACTAGCTCTTGGAACCAAATATATCTAGTGACTAATCTTCCTTATTGAGGGTAATCCATCAAGTACATTATCTGATACAATATTAGAAAACTCTCCCAACATATTTGCAACTTCTACAGGTACCTCCTCTAGTTCTTCTTTACTAGTTTTTGTAATTATAGAAAAAAAAATATGCTCACACTTCATACCTTTGAGAAACTCTTTTCCATCAACAAAACATATTCTAGCAACACTACATACCTTTTCTTCTTTCTCCTTCAACGGCTTCAACTTATGTTTCATTCCATCCTTGGTCAAAGTGTAGGCATTTTCTCACCCATCTTGTACAACATTCTTGTCAAACTGCCACAGCCTACCCAAAAACATATGACATATGTCCATAGGTATGATATCACATAGTACCTCATCGTGGCAGCTTCCAATCTTGAACTTCACTAAGCACTACTGATTAACCATGACCATGTGGTCATCTTGCACCCAAGAAATATAGTATAGACATAGATGTTTCTATCTCTTTAGATTCAACTTTAAGACCATCATTTTTGACACTAGATTTTCAATACTTCCACCATCAATGATCACATAACAACACTTATCTTCACATTCACACCTTGTGCACAACAATCTCCTTCCTTGATCAAGTTCATTTTCACCACTTAGTAGGACTCTTCTGTTAACTAGTACTTCTACTCTTTTAGCATCTTTAGAATGTGATGATCTGGCATCTTCATCAACATGTGCAGCTCTATCTAGCCTTGTGTTATTTGATCTGTCCTTCTTTGGCATTGGGTACATTCAAATGTTTTATGCCCTTCTTCTCCATAGTGAAAACATTTTCCATAAAAGCCTCCTCTTCTAGATCCTTGTCCTTTACCTCTTCCTCTCGGATCTCTATTGTTATAATCATAGAAATGATTGAAATTATTTCTCCTTTGGTTTTGACTACTACTTCAAGCTCCATCCATATTCTTCTAATCATTATTATGGGCACCATATGATCATCCACTAGATCTTCCACTGTGACCTCTTCCACTATTCTTGTTGTCAAACTTCTTGCTTAGTTTTTCCTTAACTCTTAGAGAAAACTTGTATGCCTCGTCAAACTATTTATTCAAACTAGAGTCAACTCATCTTGAATACTTGGCCTTAAACAATTAAGATAATAAGACACTTTCTCCTTATTAGCTTCTACATGGCCAATTCTAATGAGAACTTGGTAGAACTCTTTGGTAGAATCTTGAATAAATTTTCCTGCTTGCTTCATCCCTTGCATTTTCTTCAACAAATCAAGCTCATAATCCAAGGGAATGAATTGTTGCTTTAGTTTAGCTTTCATCTAATCATATCTAGTGATTTTGTCCTTTCCCTTTCTATTTCACTCTAATTGAACCTCTTGCCACTAGTTCTTTGCATATTCCTTCAGTTTTGCCTTCACAAATGTGACCCTATTAGGATCATCAATATCTTCATACTCAGAGTACTCCTCTAGTTCATTGATCCAATCAATCTTCTCCTTTGGGTTAAGATTTCCCAAAAATGTGGAAACCTCAAACTTAGGTCTTTTTCCAATCTTTGAGATGGCCCTAAAAAGCCTCTCTTCCTCTAGGTTTAGAACTACCTTTGCTTTAGTATTTTCTTCTTCTTTGTCCTCATCCTTGCTTTCATCTCATATAGGAAGATTTATTCCTCTACACATTTGTTCTTCTAATACTTGCATTTGTCTTTGGAGGGCTCACAAACCCTTAGGTGTAAGACCTATAATTCTTCTACCATGCTCTCTTTGTGGAGGAATTTTTTTTGCACTTCCATTGAAACCCTAGTACAAACTACCTCATAATTGACAATTTGTATACACATTCAGCCCAAACTATGGTCCTAGTGTGAACTACCTCACAGCCGATGATTTGTTCACACACTCAAGAACTCTAACCGTAATACCACTTGATGAAGGGTGTTCCCTTTAATACCATAAACTATAACAACAACAAAAAACAATAGATAATGTGAGAACAAATATGGACTTCTTATTTGTCCCACAAATGTAGAATTATATAATTTACAAGTACAATATGCTAACCCACATGGGTTCCTTTATTACAATAATCTGCAAGACAAGCTGCAAACTATCACCTAGAGTTGTCTTAGGAAATTTTTGAACTTTTCTTAAATAGGAAATTGTATGCCACCTAGGAAGGTTCTAGATGCTCAACCTTAATACTTAGGGCTAACTGATGTAGGAGCATCCAGAGGTATAAGGGCAATCCTGTGTCACCAAAAAAAATATACTTAGACTTAGTTTCTATTTCATGTGTTTTCATTTTTGGATACCCATTTGAGTCAAATAAAAGTTCCAATTCTCACAGTTTCACTATTAGTGTTCGTGTAAATCTTTAAAAAAATAGGAGTATGTAATTGAGCCATCATTTTGGTGAACTAGGAGGTGTAAATTGGTTAGATGAATGTAATTTTAATTTAGAGCATTCCAAAAAAAGAATCAGGTCAAAAGGCCCCACGGTTTGAAAGTTATTGCAATTTTTTCGAGTTGTGGAGACCTCCTAAGAATGCTTCAAAGTTAGGTTAGGGGCATTAAATGACCTCAAAAAGGGCCATAGATTGGGGGACGACTGAAGCTGGTCCATAAGGCTATAGAGCGCTTCAAGAGCTTTCCAAAAATGTAAACAGTTCATCAATCAAAGCTATGGTTCAAAACTTATGCCTCTCGGAAGTTCGGTTACCATTTTTGGATTCTTCTAGATTTGTGCCAACTTCTAACGCAGCTTCTAGAGCCTTCTATTTGGTTAGTGGATGCCTACTAGCACCTTCTAGAATGTATTCCTAGTCCTTAACCCTCCGGGGTCTATTTAAGGAGATTCCTGGCATTGTAAAAGGCAGTTTGAAGTGGAGTTTGAGAGGAGGTACTGAAAGGAGAAATTATCTCCACATTTATGCTATTGTAAGCCCTTAGGGCATGTTTTGAAGTTTATTTTCTCTGTACTAAATGTATTAGCTTATTTTTCAATTAATACAATTTTCTTTTTTTGTTGTATCCATTCTGTTCTTAGGTTGTGTCCGCATAAAGTGGTATCAGAGCCGATTTTCTTGAGTGTGTAGACAGAGCGCTGACTATGAGGCAGTTTGCACCAGGACTGTGTGGTTGTGGGTTTGAGTTAAGAAGATGTCTCCACAAAGAGAGCATGGTAGAAGGGCTAGAGCTATTAATCTTGATGAGGTTAGAGCCCTCCAAAGGCAAGTACAAGCATTGCAGGAGGAGCTCCGTAGAGGAGCAACTATGGCCATAGGTGATAAAAGTGAAGATGACAATGAAGAAAAAGAAATGGGACCAAAAGGGGAATTTGACGAGAAAGTTCTGAATCATGTGAGGAAAGGCTTTTTAGGGCCATTACTAAGTTTGGGAAAAGACCTACAATTGCAGTGGGTGTATTTTCAAGAAATCTGAAACCAAATGAGTTGACTGATTGGATCAATGAACTGGAAGAATACTTTGAGTATGAAGATATCAGGGACCCAGATAGGGTTAAGTTTGCAAAGGCCATGCAAAAATCTAGTGGCAAGAGGTCCAATTGGAAAGAAACAAAAGAGGAAAGGAGAAGATCACAAGGAGGGATTGCATGGTGGACAAATTAAAGAAGCAGTTCATTCCTGTGGACTATGAGCTTGATTTGTTTAAGAAGATGCAAGGGTTAAAACAAGCAAGAAGATCAATCCAAGAATATACAGAGAAATTTTATCGACTCTTGATTAGAGTGAGGCATGCAGAAGAAAATAAGGAGAAGGTTGCTCGTTATATCAGTGGGCTGCGACCTAGCATCCAGGAAGAATTAAGTCTGGTAAGAATGACTAGCATTGAAGAGGCATACTAGTTTTCCCTACGAGTTGAAGAGAATCTAAATAAAAGGTTTCAAGGAAGACAAAGAGGGTGCGGTCAAGGAGGAAGGGGAAGTGGTAGATCATCTGGAGGCCGCAATAAAACCCAAAAAAAAAATGAAGATGTGAGTACTAGTAGGAACCAAAGGAATGAGGGTTTCAATTGCTCCCATGATCAAGACTTTGGAAATTAGAGAGGAAGAGGTAGAGGACGTCGACAAGGAAGAGGAGGCTTCCGTGGTACCTATTTCCATTGTAATGAAGAAGGTCATCGTGCCTTTGAATGCCCTCAATGACAAGGAAGGACAGATATGAGAGCTGAGGGCCAAGCTAGGGTTGCTCATGTGGATGAAGATGCACAATCATCACATTCAGAGGATGCAGAAAGAGGAGAGATCTTGGTAAATGAAAGAGTCCTACTAAGTGGTGAGATTGAACTAGGACAACGGAGGAGTTTGTTCTGTACCATATGCAAGTGTGAGGATAAATGTTGTGACATGATCATTGATGGTGGTAGCACTGATAACTTGGTATCAGAAGAGATGGTCTCTAAGCTGAAGCTCAAGAGGGAGAAACATCCCCAGCCCAGTCAAATTGCTTGGGTAAAAGATGATCATAAGGTCCTAGTAAGTGAACAATGTTTAGTGAAATTCAAAATTGGGAGTTACAATGATGAAGTTCTCTATGATGTTATTTCGATGGATGTTTTCCATCTATTGTTGGGTAGACCATGGCAGTTTGATAGACATGCAGTCATGGTGCACTTACGAAAAGAAAGATTTCCAGCCGATACTTACAACAAGCTGAAAATGAAGAAATTTGGCCCCTGCAAAATTTGAAGAAACATGAATCAGGAAATGCATATGAGGTGGAGTTGCTAGATGGTATTCACATTTCTCTCATTTTCAACATTGCAGATTTAATAGAGTATCATGATGATGGTGCAGATGAGGAGCTGGTGTTAGAGCCATGTCCAATTCCTGCTTCTAAGAAGGAGGAGATACAAGATATTCTAGATCATTGTGTGGGTAGGAGTACTAGAAATAGGTAGTATGAAGAGTATTTGGTCAAATGGAAAAGATGACCGATCAAGGACTCAACTTGGATTTCAACAGCTGAGGTTTCCCATTTGGAATTTCCTCTACCCTTCATAAAGTGACAGGGTCACTTTTCAATCTACCCTGGGTGTCTGATGCAGGAGCATCTAAAGGTATAAGGGCAATCCTATGTCACCCAAAAAAATATACTTAGACTTAGTTTCTGTTTCATGTGTTTTCATTTTTGGATACCCATTTGTGTCAAATAAAGGTTCCAACTCTCACAGTTCCACTATCAGTGTTCATGTAAATCCTAAAAAAAATAGGAGTATGTAATTGAACCATCATTTTGGTGAACTAGGAGGTGTAAATTGGCTAGATGAATTTAATTGTAATTTAGAGCATTCCAAAAAAAGAATCAAGTCAAAAGGCCCCACGGTTTGAAAGTTATTGCAATTTCTTTGGGTTGTGGAGACCTCCTAAAAATGCTTCAAAGTGAAGTTATGGGCATTAAATGACTCCAAAAAGGGCCAAAAAATGGGGATGAGTTAAGCTGGTCCATAGAGCTATAGAGTGCTTTGAGAGCTTTTCAAAAATGTAAACGATTTGTCAATCGGAGCTACGGTTCAAAAGTTGTGCCTCTTGAAAATTCGGTTACCATTTCTGGATTCTTCTAGATTTGCATCAACTTCTAATGCAGCTTCTGGAGCCTTCTATTTGGTTAGTGGATGCCTACTAGCACCTTCTAGAATGTATTCTTAGTCCTTAACCCTTCGAGGTCTAGTTAAGGAGATTCCTAGCATTGTAAAAGGTAGTTCGGAGTGGAGTTTGAGAGGAGGTACTGAAAGGAGAAATTATCTCCACATTTATGCTATTGTAAGCCCTTAGAGCATGTTTTGAAGTTTATTTTCTCTGTACTAAATGTACTAGCTTATTTTTTAGTTAATAGAATTTCCTTTTTTTATTGTATCCATTATGTTCTTGGGTTGTCTCCCCATCAAGTGGTATCAGAGCCAATTTTCCTGAGTGTGTAGACAGAGCACCGACTGTGAGGCACTTTGCACCAGGATTGTGTGGTTGTGGGTTTGAGTTAAGAAGATTCCTCCATGAAGAGAGCATGGCAGAAGGGCCAGAGCTATTAATCTTGATGAGGTTAGAGCCCTCCAAAGGTAGGTACAAGCATTGCAAGAGGAGCTCCATAAAGGAGCAACTATGGTCGTAGGTGATGAAAGTGAAGATGACAACGAAGAAGAAGAAATAGGACCAGAAGGGTAATTTTATGGGGAAGTTCTAAATCATGCAGAGGAAAGGCATTTTAGGGCCATTACTAAGTTTGGGAAAAGACCTACAATTGAAGTGGGTATATTTTCAGAAAATCTGAAACAAGATGAGTTGATCGATTGGATTAATGAACTGGAAGAATACTTTGAGTATGAAGATATCAGGGACCCAGATAGGGTTAACTTTGCAAAGGCCATGCAAAAATCTAGTGGCAAGAGGTCCAATTGGAAAGAAATAGAAGAGGAAAGGAGAAGATCACAAGGTGGGATTGCATGGTGGACAAATTGAAGAAGGAGTTCATTCCTGTGGACTATGAGCTTGATTTGTTTAAGAAGAAATGGGTTAAAGAAAGCAGAAAGATCAGTCGAAGAATATATAGAGGAATTTTACCGACTCTTGATTTGTGTAGGGCATGCAGAAGAAAATAAGGGGAAGGTTTCTTGTTATATCAGTGGGTTGCGACCTAGCATCCGGGAGGAATTAAGTCTAGTAAGAATGACTAGCGTTGAAGAGGCATACTAGTTTGCCCTATGAGTTGAAAAGAAGCTGAATAAAAGGTTTGAAGGAAGATAAAGAGGGCACAGTCAAGGAGGAAGGGGAAGGAGTAGATCATCTAGAGGCCACAATGAAACCCAAAAAAAAATGAAGATGCGGGTACTAGCAGGAACCAGAGGAATGAGGGTTTCAACCACTCCCATTATCAAGACTTTGGAAATCAAAGAGGAAGAGGTAGAGGACATGGACAATGAAGAGGAGGCTTCCATGGTACCTGTTTCCATTGCAATGAAGAAGGTCATCGTACCTTTGAATGCCCTCAATGACAAGGAAGGACAGATAGGAGAGCTGAGGCCCAAGCTAGGGTTGCTCATGTGGATGAGGATGCACAATCATCACATACAGAGGATGCAAAAAGAGGAGAGACCTTGGTAAATGAAAGAGTCCTACTAAGTGGTGAGATTGAACTAGGACAACGAAGGAATTTTTTCCATACCAAATGCAAGTGTGAGGATAAATGTTGTGATGTGATCATTGATGTTGGTAGCACTGATAACTTGGTATCAGAAGAGATGGTCTCTCAGCTGAAGCTTAAGAGGGAGAAACATCCCCAGCCCTATCGAATTTCTTGGGTAAAAGATGATCATAAGGTCCTGGTAAGTGAACAATGTTTAGTGAAATTCAAAATTGGGAGTTACCATGATGAAGTTCTCTGTGATGTTATTTCAATGGATGTTTTCCATCTATTGTTGGGTAGACCATGGTAGTTTGATAGACATGCAGTACATGATGGGCATGAAAACACATACTCTCTAACAAATGATGGAGTTCATCACAAATTGAAGCCCATGAAAAAGGAAGGTGAAAAGGTATGTAGCAGTGCTAGGATTTGTCTTGTTGATAGAAGGATGTTTTTAGATGGCATGAAACATCAGCATATGTGCTATGCTTTGATTCCTAAGAAAGATAAAGAAGGTAGTAGTGAAATACCACTTGAAGTTTCAGATTTACTAGGGGAATTTGGAGATATTATCTCTGATAATGTTTCTGATAGATTAACACTAGTAAGGCAAATCAATCATTAGATAGATCTAATTCCAAGAGCTAGTTTGCCTAACAAGGCTGCTCATAGGATGAATGCTACTGAAACAGAGGAGCTAAATAGACAGGTTCAGGAGCTATTGAGAAAGGGCTTGATTCAAGAGAGCCTGAGTCTAGGTGTAGTACTTGCAGTACTCGCACCAAAGAAGGATGGAGAGTGGAGGATGTGTATAGATTCTCAAGCTATAAATAGGATAACCATCAAGTACGGGTTTCCTTTGGCAAGGATGGATGATCTTATGGACTGCTTGAGTGGAGCTCAGTACTTCACAAAGATAGATCTAAAGAGTGGCTATCACCAGATACAGATTCGAGAAGGAGATGAGTGGAAAATAGCTGTCAAGACCAACGAAGGTCTTTATGAGTGGTTATTCATGCCTTTTGGATTGACAAATGCCCCAAGCACCTTCATGCAGCTCATGAATGAGGTACTTAAGAAGTTCTTTGGAAAATTTGTTATTGTTTATTTGGATGATATTTTAATTTCAGCAAGACTTTGGAAGAACATTTATTGCATATTCGTAGTGTCCTTGAAAGGCTAAGGGAACATAAACTATTAATTAATCTCAAGAAGTGTATCTTTGCAAAAAGGGAGTTAGTCTATTTGGGGTTTGTTATATCACCTGAAGGTCTCAAAATAGATCTAGAGAAGGTAAAAGCCATCATGGAATGGCCTACTCCAAGGTCTACTAATGAGGTAAGATCATTGCATGATCTAGTTAGTTTTTATAGGAAGTTTATTAAGAATTTCAGTGGCATATGTCCACCCCTAACTGATAAAATAAGAGGGGATAGAAAAGAGTTCAAATGGACTGCAGCAACTATGAGAAGTTTTGAATTGCTAAAGAAGAAGGTGACAGAACAACCTGTGTTGGCAATTCCAGATTTTAGAAATTTTTGCTAGGTGGATTGTGATGCTAGTGGCAGCACTATTGGGGTTGTATTAAGCCAAGAAGGTAAGCCTATTGCATATTTCAGTGAAAAATTGAATGATGCAAAGAAGAAGTATTCTGTTTATGATCAAGAGTTTTATGCAATAGTTCAGGCCTTAAAGAAATGGAGGCATTATTTATTGCCAAAGGAATTTTTTTTGTATACTGATCATCAGGCATTATAGTACCTAAATAGCCAAGGTAAATTGAATCAGAGGCATATGAAGTGGGTAGAGTTCTTGCAGAGTTATACATTTGTTTTGAAGCATAGAAGTGGAAAATCTAACAGGGTTGCAGATGCACTAAGTAGGAGACAGTTGTTGCTTACAATAATGCAGGTTGAAGTAGTTGTGTTTGATGAACTCAAGAATTTGTAACCTGAGGATCATGATTTTGCTGAAGCATGGAAAGCTTGTAAAGAACTTGTTGTTGTAGATAGAACCAAGTGGTTAGACTATTTGATTCAGGATGGCATGTTGTTCAAAGGTAGTCAATTTTGCATTCCAAGGAGTTCCATGAGGGAAAATTTGATTAAGGAGAAACACAGTGGAGGGATGGCAGGACATTTTGGTCGAGATAAGACCATTGCCATTCTTAGAGAACATTATTTTTGGCCTCAAATTTCACAAGATGTGAAGAAGTTTGTACAGATTTGCCAGGTTTGTCAAGTTGTCAATGGGTTTAATCGCAATATTGCCCTATATCAGCCATTGCCTGTTCCATCAAGGCCATGGGAGGACATAAGTATGGATTTTGTTCTTGGATTGCCAAGGACACAAAAGGGTAATGACTTAGTATTCGTGGTGGTTGACAAGTTCTCTAGAATGGCACATTTCCTTCCATGCCACAAAACTCATGATGTTGTCCATATTGTAGACTTGTTTTTCAAAGATGTGGTAAGACTACATGGTCTTCCAAGGAGGATAGTTTTTGACAGAGACACTAAATTTTTGGGGTATTTCTGGAGGACATTGTGGAAGAAGTTGAGAACAGACCTAAAATTTAGTTCCATGCATCACCCATAGATTGACGGCCAAACAGAAGTGGTAAATAGAAGTCTGAGCAATTTACTAAGATGTTTAGTTGGGGATAAGCCCAAGGGATGGGATTTGATTCTACCTCAAGTAGATTTTTCTTAAAATAACTCTATAAATGGGACTACTGGAAAATCACCATTCCAAATTGTATATGGGAATAGCCAAAGGACTACATCAGAATTGAGGAAGACAAAACAAGGAGAGAGGACAAGTGTTGAAGCTGAGGAATTTGCTAAACATATCAAGCATCTACATGAGGAGGTTCAAGCACACATTACCAAGATAAATCAAGATTATAAAGCTAGGGCTGATCAAAGGAGAAGACATAAGAAATTCCAAGTAGGGGATCTAGTCATGGTGCACTTACAAAAAGAAAGATTTCCAGCTAGTACTTACAACAAGCTAAAAATGAATAAATTTGGTCCCTGCAAAATTTTGAAGAAACATGACTTAGGAAATGTATATGAGGTGGAGCTGCCAAATGGTATTCAATTTCTCCCATTTTTAACATTGCAGATTTAACAGAGTATCATGATGATGGTGTAGATGAGGAGTTGGTGTTAGAGCCATGTCCAATTCCTTCTTCTAAGAAGGAGGGGATAGAAGACATTCTAGATCATCGTGTGGGTAGGAGTACCAGAAACAGGCAGTATGAAGAGTATTTGGTCAAATGGAAAGGATGACCGATCGAGGACTCAACTTGGATTTTAGCAACTAAGGTTTTCCATTTGGGATTTCCTCTACCATTCATAAAGTGATAGGGTCACTTTTCAATCTCCCCTGAGTGTCTGATGCAGGAGCATCCAAAGGTATAAGGGCAATCCTGTCTCACCCAAAAAAATATACTTAGACTTAGTTTCTATTTCATGTATTTTCATTTTTGGATACCCATTTGGGTCAAATAAAGGTTCCAACTCTCATAGTTCCACTATCAGTGTTCATGAAAATCCCAAAAAAAATAGGAGTGTGTAATTGAGCCATCATTTTGGTGAACTAGGAGGTGTAAATTGGATAAATGAATGTAATTGATTTAGAGCATTCCAAAAAAAGAATCAGGTCAAAAGGCCCCATGGTTTGAAAGTTATTACAATTTTTTTGGGTTGTGGAGACCTCCTAAGAATGCTTCAAAGTCAGGTTAGGGGCATTAAATGACCTCAAAAAGGGCCAAAAAATGGGGGACAAGTGAAGCTGGTCCATAGGGCTACAGAGTGCTTTGAGAGCTTTATAAAAATGTAAACAATTCATCAATCGGAGCTACAGTTCAAAAGTTATGCCTCCCAGAAGTTTGGTTACCATTTTTGCATTCTTCTAGATTTGCGCCGACTTCTAACGCAGCTTCTAGAGCCTTCTATTTGGTCAATGGATGCCTACTAGCACTTTCTAGAATGTATTTCTAGTCCTTAACCCTTCAGGGTCTATTTAAGGAGATTCCTGGCATTGTAAAAGGTAGTTCAGAGTGCAGTTTGAGAGCAAGTACTGAAAGGAGAAATTATCTCCACATTTATGCTATTGTCAGCC
Organism: Cupressus sempervirens; assembly: GCA_028749045.1. Taxonomy (NCBI): domain Eukaryota; kingdom Viridiplantae; phylum Streptophyta; class Pinopsida; order Cupressales; family Cupressaceae; genus Cupressus; species Cupressus sempervirens. The sequence continues at coordinate 70,394,103 of CM053791.1, forward strand.
CTTAGGGCATCTTTTGAAGTTTATTTTCTCTGTACAAAATGTACTAGCTTATTTCTCAGTTAATACAATTTCCATTTTCTGTTGTATCCATTCTATTTTTGGGTTGTGTCCCCATCAAGTGGTATCAGAGCTGGTTTTCCTAAGTGTGTAGACAGAGCGCCGACTGAGAGGCAATTTGCACCAGGACTTTATGGTTGTGGGTTTGAGTTAAGAAGATTCCTCCATGAAGAGAGCATGGCGAAAGGACTAGAGCTATTAATCCTGAAGAGGTTAGAGCCCTCCAAAAGTAGGTACAAGTATTGCAGGAGGAGCTCCGTAGAGGAGAAACTGTGGCCATAGGTGATGAAAGTGAAGATGACAACGAAGAAGAAGAAATGGGACCAAAAGGAGAATTTTATGAGGAAGTTATGAATCATGCAGAGGAAAGGCTTTTTAGGGCCATTACTAAGTTTGGGAAAAGACCTACAATTGAAGTGGGTGTATTGTCAGGAAATCTGAAACCAAATGAGTTGATCGATTGGATCAATGAACTGGAAGAATACTTTGAGTATAAAGATATCAGGGACCCAGATAGGGTTAACTTTGCAAAGGCCATGCAAAAATCTGGTGGCAAGAGGTCCAATTAGAAAGAAACAAAAGAGGAAAGGAGAATATCACAAGGTGGGATTGCATGGTGGACAAATTGAAGAATTAGTTCATTCATGTGGACTATGAGCTTGATTTTTTTAAGAAGATGCATGGGTTAAAGAAAGCAAGAAGATCAGTCCAAGAATATAGAGAGGAATTTTAATGACTCTTGATTAGAGTAGGGCATGCATAAGAAAATAAGGAGAAGGTTGCTCGTTATATCAGTGGGTTGTGACCTAGCATCCAGGAGGAATTAAGTCTAGTAAGAATGACTAGCATTGAAGAGGCATACCAGTTTGCCCTACGAGTTAAAGAGAAGCTAAATAAAAGGTTTAAAGGAAGACAAAGAGGGCACGGTCAAGGAGGAAGGGGAAGTAGTAGGTCATCGATAGGCCACAATGAAACCCAGAAGAAAAATGAAGATGTGGGTACTAGCAAGAACTAGAGGAATGAGAGTTTCAACCGCTCCCATGATCAAGACTTTGGAAATCAGAGAGGAAGAGGTAGAGGATGTGGATAAGGAAGAGGAGGCTTCTATGTTACCTATTTCCATTGCAATAAAGAAGGTCATCGTGCCTTTGAATTCCCTCAACAACAAGGAAGGATAGATAGGAGAGATGAGGACCAAGCTAGGGTTGTTCATGTGGATGAGGAGGCATAATCATCACATTTAGAGGATGCAAAAAGAGGAGAGACCTTGGTAAATGAAAGAGTCCTACTAAGTGGTGAGATTGAACCAAGACAATGGACGAGTTTGTTTTGTACCAGATGCAAGTGTGAGGATAAATGTTGTGACATGATCATTGATGGTGGTAGCACTGATAACTTGGTATTAGAAGAGATGGTCTCTAAGCTAAAGCTCAAGAAGGAGAAACATCCCAAGCCCTATTGGATTGCTTGGGTAAAAGATGATCATAAGGTCCTGGTAAGTGAAAAATGTTTAGTGAAATTCAAAATTGGGAGTTACCATGATGAAGTTCTCTGTGATGTTATTTCAATGGATGTTTGCCATCTATTGTTGGGTAGACCATGGCAGTTTGATAGACATGTAGTACATGATGGGCATGCAAACACATACTCTCTGACAAAGGATGGAGTTTTCCACAAAATGAAGCCCATGAAAAAGGAAGTTGAAAAGGTATGTAGCAGTGCTAGGATTTGTCTTGTTGATAGAAGGATGTTTTTAGATGGCATGAAACATCAGCATATGTGCTATGCTTTGATTCCTAGGAAAGATAAAGAAGGTAGTAGTGAAATACCACTTGAAGTTTCAGATTTACTATTGGAATTTGGAGATATTATCTCTGATAATGTTCCAGATGGATTAACACCAGTAAGGCAAATCAGTCATCAAATAGATCTGATTCCAGGAGCTAGTTTTCCTAACAAGGCTGCTCACAGGATGACTCGTACTGAAATAGAGGAGCTAAATAGACAGGTTCAGGAGCTGTTGAGGAAGGGCTTGATTCAAGAGAGCCTGAGTCCATGTGTAGTACCTGTAGTACTTGTAGACACCTAAATTTGATTACACTATTTTAGTAATCCTATTTAGTTATCTAAAAAGGTATTATTAATTAAATTTCTATTTAATTAATCCTTTGTCATCCCCTAGTTGATTAATTTAATTAATCATCTATAGTCCTAATTGATAAATCAAATAATCTATTATTTATCAATTAAATCCTATTCTTCTATCTAATTCCAAAAATCCCCATTTATTAAATAAATCTATTTGATAAATGAAATCCTCAAATTCAAAAACCCCTAACCTATCTCTAATCCTCCATTTAGCCTAATCCACCCCATCCACCCATACTAACCAAGCTTAGCCACTAACTCACCCACCCTCATTAATGCCACCACTTGCACATCTCTAACATCCCTAATCTAATCCTAAACCCAAGCCTAATCCACCCCCTAATGTTGTCACATTCCTTAAACAAGTTTAAGACTTTCCTAATCCAAACCAAAGTCTCCCCTCAAAAAAACCCAACCACTAAGTCATGAGTGCTCTTACAAAACATAAAGACTCTTACAAGCCCACTCATGACTCTTACACCCATCTTCCACACTCTTCCCTCTTCCACACTCATTCCTCTTACATCCCTCTTACATACTCAACCCCACTCATCATGCCCTTAACCAACCCTTAACCCTACCCTCTCACACTCATCCTCCTTGTGACAAGTGTCACCTTCCCATTGGTGCTAAACAAGCACAATCCATGTGCTCCCCTTTGAGTGCATCTTAGCCCTCCTTAAGCCTTCATCCATCCTTGCATCTAATCCCTCCATCCCTCTACCCCTTAGCCTATAAATTGAATCCCATCCCAAGCCATTTCATCAACAATCTTTGAGCTAAAGTTACCATGATATTTTGAGAACCAAAGCCATCAACCATACCCTTATAATGCCAAATTGAGAGCTCACAAAGCTACCAATTTTTCATTACCCATCTCCATTGAAGCAGCTTTTGAGCATCTTGAGCATACATCCATAGCAAAAGGACACATCTACAGAATCAAGAAAGCATGGAGTGTTTTCTCTTGTGAGGTTTGCACTTCTTGTTTGCTTTCTTTGTCTAAGCATATATGTGAATTTAGTTTTTGGTTTGTGAATTTTTACTTTATTTGTTAATGTTCTTTACACACTGATTCTGGTTCTACATTTTGGCACGCCCGGTGGGACCCCACTATGGGTCATTTAATCATCTATTTTCATCTATATGTCATTTTTCTAACCATCTAATGTTTGTTGTTGTTTGAGTGTGTTGTGAGGGTGTTTTGCTTGTTTTTGCAGGTTAAAGAATGCACTTAGGAAGAAGAAATACCATCTTAAAAAAAAAACGCATTTTTCAGCTTTTTTTGGGCGCAGTTTTGGCGTCTGCAACCTGTTCTATCTGCGAAAATCGACGTCTGCGAAAATCCGCGTCTGTGAAAATCGACATCTCTGCTTGTCACCTGTGTTCTGTGCTACAAATATGTTTTGTCCTCTTTGTATTTTGGCGTCTCTGTAGTTCAGCGTCTTCGTATTTTGACAGACTGCTTGCTTATGTTCCATTTCTGCTTTATAATTTTTGCACTTTGTAGCTAAAAAAAAAAAAAAAAAAAAGTGTATAAATCAAAATTTGACTTTTAGTGGTTCCGTAGGATTTAGACCATTTTAAGCATTTTTACACGTAGAAAAAACAACAAAAAAAGTTTTAAAAAAATTTTCCATAGTTAAGCTCTCATTTTTGAAGATTTTGGCTAACTAACTAAATTGCTTTTTTTTTGTCTCATTGCAGGTTGGAGCACATATGGAACCACTAACCATGCTTCTTGCAAGTTTTCATGTTGCTAAAAAATGAACTTGAATGTTTAACCATTTGTCTTTGAATGCATGTTGCTAAAAAAAAAATGAACTTGAATGGTTAAACACATTTTCCATTGAATGAATGTTGCTCAAAACACACTCTTGAATGTCATGGATTAAAATCAACTTTCTTTGGAATGCATGCTTAAAACAAAAAATCCAATCTTGAATGCCAAGGATCAATTAACCCTTACAATATCAAACACTTCATTTGGAGCTTCTAAAATTGAACAAAACAAATCTCTTTTTCACATGCAATCTAGGTAAAGTTTGATTTTTGGACATTTAAGAAACTTTGTTAAGTTAAAATACAAATTTACAAAAATCAATTTGAGTAGTTCCTTGGACTCACCTCTTTTCTAATCACCCATCAAATATTAACCATTGGTTGCAATCTCAGTACCATTTATGGGGATGGGTCTACTTGAAAAAGGTGTTAAATGTTCCACAATCTAACTCACTCACTTGGTCTTTGAACGTTTGCTTTAACTTTATCAAAATTCTTAAATGGCCAAAACTCTAGATTAAATCGATCACACTTCAAGTTTGGGCAGTAAATTGAACAACAACTGACGTGGAGAGTCTCCGGGCGTGCGCTTGAAATCGAATCTCACAAACTTTTGTTTTGGACTTAAAACAAACTCACACTCAATCTTGAATGCCTTAAAGAAAATTAATCGATACTTGACGTGGAGGGCCTCCAGGCGTGTGAGTTTGCTTTTGTTGACCCTAACTCTTCTTATTTTTTGCATTCTTCGATCGATTTACTTTTGTTGGCGCTTCAAGTTGGAATTGAACATTGTCTCTTAAACATGAGTGCTTGAAAAGTCTAGATTAGCACACATAAGAGTCAGTTGGTAAAAGAACAAGCGTGTTTTTTAGCCCAAGGTCATTCGAGTCTTCTCTCCCCTTGTCATCTTTCGAGGCCATCTTGGGTGCATAAGATTAGGATCCAAAACCTTGTTTCTTTTTAGGAGGCCTGCTTGGGGATTTCATCACCCCTTGGACGACCTCAACTCCAGCGCTCCGGCGGAGTGTAAGAATCAGGAGGTGAATCGAAAGACACCTCTCCTGGGATCAAGATTTTGTCATTCAACCTAAGCCTCAAGGAACTTTATACCCTTGAGAAGTGAAAGAGGAGAAGTGGGTTACCGCTCCTCTCGGCTGTGTGACATCCTTTTGGTCTCATCTACGGATTTGGGCCTCACGTACCTTGCATATATCGAGGACTCCCTAGCTAAACCAATTGTCAGCCTTGCAGAAAACCATCTAGGATGTTAATGTGTTTGGAGTGACTGATCAAAACATTTGTAGAACATCGCACTCCTTGGCGCAAGTATCACATTCTGAGAACCACAAACTTCTATCTGGGTGTTCCTATCTATTGGTTGTTTTTATTTTACTTGTTGAATGAATGTTTGCCAAACTTGGTCAATCCTAGCTTAGGGCACACTTAGCGTAGTCACTGCCTATTTTGGAAGTTGAACAAGTTGAAGCAAAACAACTGAGTTTTTTCCCAAAGCCAAGCAAATTCAGGAATTTATGTCAGAACAACCCAAACCCAAACAGAAGTTTCACAAGGTCAAACTCAAGCCATCTCTAGCATACCAAGAACTTTCAGCCAAGAGAAAAGAAATAACACCAAGCCCACGAATTTCCAAACTCCACAAAGTAGAGGACAAAGCTACCGACGAAGCATTTCAAGAGGCCTAGTTAGAGCACACCATCAAATTTAGCCAACATCCAGGAGTTAATCCTGCTTATGCCTTACCAACTAGGCATGATTTCTATGATTAGACACCCTTCTTTCTCCACATCTTCTTGGATAAGCTTCACTCTAGAGTCATCTTTGTAGAAAAGCCAGCCATCTTAGGTTATCCCCTTAAGCATTATTAGCTCATCCATCTCATTTAGAATCATACCATCTAGCCAGTAATCGAAAATCTGCACATCTAAGCTTTCAAAATTGTTGTCACCTTGCTAAAAGTTTGCCATTCCTAAAATCTTCCAAATCCACCAATCTCACCAAGGTTATCCCTTTGACAGAGCTTTGTCTAGGGTAATCTAGCTTTGTCACTTGTTATCCCTCATCACCTTGAGCTAAAGGTTGGGATCCACAAGTGGTCAATCTCATGTTCTTCCTAAAGGATCATCAATCTATCCTTAAGTTGACACAATCAGCACCAAGGTTGCACATAGGAAATCAGACCTTTTGTGCTTTGACAACATATCTTTGAAGTTAGAATCCCCAACCCAATCCTCCTTAGGTTTTGTCATATAGCTTTGCCTCAACCTAGGAAATCATTTGCATAGAAAAGCCTTCCCCCTTTTGCATCCATCAGCATTATTGCATCTCATCCCTAGGAGTATTTTTCATGCCACCCGTCACTCGCTTAGCCAAGAAGAAAGAAACAATGGAGCCCTATCATTTGGATCGAACAGCCTCACCCCCCTTGAGCACTCAGCCATCCTTCAGCCCAGAGCAAGCTATGCCATCACCTACTGACATATAAGCTTTCATGAACCAACCAAGAAATGCAGTATTGGTAAATGCCATTATAGACAAAAACAAAGAGACAATCATGGCTAATTTTTGAAGGGACAATGTAGGAACCTTTGAATTTGGAAGACCCCCTCCATTATCAGATCCATCTCACCCATTGTTTGGGCAGCTGCCACCACCCATAGGCTCTTATGATCCAAATTATCCTCAATATATTCCAAAAGAAGAGCCTCCAGCCAATCCATATGACCCAACAAACCCAAACATACCATCATCCACCCAAGTTGAAATCTCCATGCCGCAAGCCAACCCAGCCACCACCACTCCATCCTTGGTTCATACCTCTCCGCTCCAAACCCCCTTTACTCAAAATACCTCACTGTTCACCCCCTTCACTATTGTTGTTGCTCCCCAACCCAGCCTTCCAAATCCACCCATCTCCCAAACCAGTGCTAGCATCTTTGGCCAACCTCAACAATATACAACAGGGATGTCACCCATGGGGCCAAGTAATCAACCTTTCATCGCCCCCAGCTTGTTCACCACAGCCCAAAGCACAATCGCATCATTTCCATTAGGTCTCGGGAGCTCAATACCACCAGCCACAAATCCACAAGCTACTACCTTCACTCCACAAAGCTATCAAAACCCACAAGCTACTGCCAATCTTCTACCAAGCTCCCAAGTGACCCTAGCTCCCACCACCACTCTACCAAGCTTCCAAATCCAGCCACAAAGCTATCAAACCCCATCAGTTCCATTCCCAAGCTTTCAATTCCCACCACCTCAACCACCAACTAATCCATTACCTCCAATTACCAACTACTTTTCAATGCCACTTCTAGGAGGTAATCCACCGCCCTAGCCAACCACCAATTATTTGCAGATACCATCCCAAATGGGGGCACAACCCACATATATTGGTCAAACCCCACAAGCCCTCCGATCCTTTCCCCAAGCCTCACAACCATCTTATACCTTACCTCCACAAAGCAATCCATTTACCCCACAGCCAGCTTATGTTCCTCAATCCCAACCTCAAATCCCATATCAACAGCAAGCCTCACAGCACATGCAGCAATATGCGCCACCTCCCCCTCAACAACCCGTCATCCACCATGTAGCTACCCAAACAATGTACAATCCATATCAGCAAATCCCTCATAACCATCCATATTCAATGGCCCCATCCAGCACATACCTACCTCAAGGCACTCCTACATTGGGGGCACCCCAACCATCACCTATCAATTCAGAGTCGGAGCAAATGAAGACAGCTCTGAAAGCCATCCAAGAAGGGAATGATCCAAAGACATTCAAGTTTGAGAATGTGTGTCCTTACCCATTTGACAAAGCCATTACCACGACACCATTTCCCAAACACTTTGAGGTACCTAAATTTGACAAATTCAGAGGAAAAGGAGACCCTGTCACACATATCAAAGAATTTTACATGCATTGCCAAGACATGGCATACAATGATGTCTTCCTCTTGCGCCTTTTTCCCAAAAGCTTGGCTGGACCAGCTCTTGAATGGTTTTATAGAATCCCCTATGGCACAATTAAAAACTTTGCTGAATTATCTGAGGCATTTGTAGCCCAATATGCCCATCTTGTTGAAACAGAGCTATCAATAGTTGATCTTGTCCACACCAAGCAAAAAGGTGGAGAAAGCCTTGCCGAATACCTGCAAAGATGGCAAACCCTTACCACCCGCATATCCTGCACCTTGGCAGAACGCCATGTGGTGAAAATGTTTATTAATAATGCACATCCCAGCTTGACTCACCACATGACCATGAACTGTTTGCAGACCTATAAGGATATCAAAGAGAAAGGAATTATCCTCGAGCAAGGACTCATCAAAGATGGTGTGGTAAAGATTTACAAAGAGGCCAACCAAAATCAATCACATTCCAATGACAAGTCTAGGTATTGGAACAAAAACAAGCATGTTGCAACAGATGGGGTTACTGACACCAGACATGTGAATATCGTTGGTCCTTCTCAAAACTAGTCTAACCCACCATATCAAACAAACAACCAACAAGCTACCAATTACCAACAACGAAATAACCAAAGCTATCAAAACCACAATACAAGACCAACCTTTCAAGGGTCTAACAATCAAGCTAATGCCATCAATGTAGCTGCAGGGCAAAAGCCCAGATTCCAACCTGCACCTAGAAACTATACACCCCTTGGTGAGCCATTGGATGTTATTTTTGAGAAATTGGCTAAGGAAAACCTCATCAAATTTCCTCCTACCCAGCAAATTGATCCAAGCCAATCCAAAGCTGCATGGTACAAGGACAATGAGTATTGCAAGTTCCATAGGGTAAACGGTCACACCACCCTCAGATGCATGAAACTGAAAGACTATGTGCAAGACCTCATTGATCGGAAGGAAATCACTGTTGGTGCCCAAACCTCTCCCAATGCAAGCTTACAGATTTATCAAAATGGTTTTCCTCCACACAACAACCAAAATCCTGGAAAAGCACCTGTCCAAAACAACACCAACAACCGCCAACCAAACCAACAGCATGGGAAGAACAATGACCACACTTCATCCTATATAGACTATGGTAGCCTTATAGGTTGTATATCTGAGAAAGAGCCTTCTATCAATGTTATCAATATCCGAGGACTAGACAATGAGTGTGCGGTCACCACTCGAAGAGTGCAATTTAACATCGCAGGCCCACCAGTTTCATCAAGACCATCAGCTCCATCAAAAAGTCGGTACAATATCTTGGAACACCTTGGGAACATGCGAGCCCAAATATCCATTTTAGACCTTCTTCGCACTAGTCCTGTGTACAAAGACATCCTTGACAATGCTCTCATAGAATCTTGTGTCCCTTCTGATATCAATGCTACTGATTTTTGTAATCTTATTGGACACCTTTCATCCTCATGTGCCCTATCTTTCAAACCCACCAACATACCCGCAGTTGAGCCAGATCACACCCTTTCGCTTCGCATAGCCATCATGGTATCCAATTTTTCCGTGAAAAGAGTAATGATAGATAATGGATCAGCCTTGAACATTTGCACCCAAAAATTCATAAAACAAGCTAGGTATAGTGAGGCAAATATGATCAATGAGGTTATCACCATAAAAGCTTATGACAACTTGGAAAGGACCACAGAAAGGACTATTTTTCTACCAATCAAGGTTGGGCCAGTCATTCAAGAGATATTTTGCCATGTTGTTGATCTAAACCTACCATTTAACATCCTCCTCGATCACCCATGGATTCATTCTATGAAGGCCGTTCCATCCACCTACCATCAGTGCATCAAATTTCTGCATCAAGGCACTGAGGTAACCATCCATGCCGATCCAGAACCCTTTGCTTACTGCAATGCGGTTGAAGCTTCATATACAAACCATTGCCCTGGAATAGACATTGGCACAGCCATCGCCAGCTCATCCCACACTTTTAATGACGCAAAAACCATCCTTGCCTCCACCCTATCTATTGTAAAGATCAACAACAAAGGATGTGGAGAATATAGTCTATCAGATGCATTTGCTGTCGGAGCAATCCCACTTGATCCACATACCCATGGACGGCAAACATATCACAAAGCTAAGGAGATTCCACCTCCTCGATACAAACAGTTTGGCCCAACCACCTTTGTGTCCTCAAAAACCCCTCTTCATGAGGAGCTCACTCCAGATATCAACAATTGGCTACATAAGGATGCACCTCCAAGAAATCAAGCATGCCTTGATCACTTCAACCAAAAGTATCCCAAACAACATAAGCTTGTCACTGAAAAATGGAACTATCAAGGAGGTGGACTAGGACCAGAAGAAAGGGGTATGCAATGTCCCATCGAAGCACATGATTGGGAAATAAAGTCAGGTCTTGGCTTTGGCATACCCACAACTGGGGGCACCAACGAGAATGGTCACACTTTTTCGAACATCCACCGCGACCTTGTCAAAATTGAAGACATTCCTGAGGAAGTTGAAAAGAGAGCCTACGACGATATCCCAGACCAAATCTTCCTAGGAGACTATGTTCTCTGAGAACTATCCATCCATCTCATTGACCTACCACTTGCTCATCCACAACTCATAGATTGGGACCAACCAAGTGTCATACATATTGATGAGTTTGCATCAGAGCAAGCACTTCTAAGATTCATGGGAGCCAAAACTCCTCATAAGAAGACAAAGCCAGATTCTACCTACATCTACAAGCTAGATCCCAAGGGGTATTTTGGAGAAAATCCCCAACCTAGTTTCGATACACCCAAAACTGAAACTAAGGTAACTCTAGGACTAGCTAAGGCAGTGAAGAGAACCCCTCAGCAAGAAAATCCAGAGCCATAAGCAGAACATGAGGACTTAGTATTGCCTCCTCAAGATAATCGACCAGAGGTGTCTTCTATTCTAATAGAGGATACTAGAGAAGTCAACATTGGTTCTTCAGAGATCCCTAGAATTGTTCACATTGCTGCATCCCTATCACAAGACCAAGCTGACCTCCTCTTTGAGGTTTTACGAGAGAACATTGGCCGATTTGCATGGTCATATCAGGACATGCCAGGACTTGATCCAAAGCTTGTAGTTCATCATCTTGCAGTCAATCCAAAGATCAAGCCCGTCAGACAAAAGCTTAGAAAAATGCACCCCAAGGTGGCATTACTAGTCAAAGCTGAACTAGAAAGAATGTTAGCTACTAAGGTTATCCGACCTATTGACTACTCAGAATGGATCTCCAACATGGTCCCTGTCACTAAGCCTTTCAGTGACATCAGAATCTGCATTGATTTTAGAGATCTTAACAAAGCTTGTCCAAAGGATGATTTTCCCTTGCCCAACATAGATATGATTGGAGATCTTACAGCTGGACATGAAATTCTGTCCCTTATGGATGGATTTTTTGGGTATAATCAGATCAAGATTGCAGAAGAGGACCAACATAAGATAGCATTCACTACCCCTTGGGGAACCTTTTGCTACACCATGATGCCTTTTGGCCTAAAGAATGCTGGGGCTACCTATCAAAGAGCTATGATAGCCATTTTCCATGATCCTATCCATAGCATTTTGGAGGATTATGTGGATGATATCCTAGTCAAATCTCACACCTTCATGGATCATCTTGCTGACCTGGAGAAAGTCTTTGATAGGTTGGCCCAATATCATCTCATGCTAAATCCCAAGAAGTGTGTCTTTGGGGTCACATCTGGCAAGCTTCTAGGCTTCATAGTTTCTAAACGAGGTATAGAGATCGACCCCAAAATGGTCAAGGCTATCTTAAACATGCCTCCTCCCCAGACACTGCGACAGCTTTGCTCTCTTCAGGGGAAACTTCAATCTGTTCGGTGCTTCATCTCCCAACTTGCAGATAAGTGTACACCATTTTCACACTTGCTAAAGAAGAATGAGAACTTCAAGTGGGATCTTTTATGTCAGCGCAGCTTCGATCAGCTCAAGCAGTATCTCACCAATCCCCCTATCTTGGTTCCACCAGTTCCTGGTCGTCCCTTGATCTTGTATATATCAGCAACACCTACTGCTCTAGGGGCACTTCTAGCACAACATGATGATTATAGCAGAGAGAGAGCCATCTACTATATCAGTAGAACCCTAGTTGGTTATGAAATCAATTACACTCCTATGGAAAAATCTTGTTTGGCAGTTGTTTTCTCAACTCAAAAGCTGCGCCACTACATGCTAAGTCATACCATCCAACTAGTCTCCAAGATTGACCCTCTCAAGTATATGCTCTCTAGAACAGCACTTACAGGCCATTTGGCCAAATGGGTTATGCTACTAAGTGAGTTTGACATCCAGTATGTGGACAGAAAGGCAATCAAAGGGCAAGCTATAGCAGATCACCTAGCTGATGCACCTCTAGTAGATGCATATCCTTTGCTCACAGAATTTCTAGATGAGCATATCTGCCTAATTGAAGAACAGCCCCCATGGAAGCTTTATTTTGATGGCTCATACACCTCTCATGGATCAAGGGCAGGAATATTATTAGTTACACCTCAAGGAGATTACATTCCAAAAGCCTTCAAGCTACAATTCCCAAGCACCAACAATATAGCAGAATATGAAGCTCTTGTAGCAGGATTAAAGATAGCTGCAGAATGGAATATCACTGAGTTACAAGTCTTTGGTGATTCCCAACTCATCATCAAACAAGTCTTAAATGAATATCAAACCAAAGATGAAAAGTTATTACCCTACAAAGAGCTAGTTGATCAGCTGACCCAGCATTTTACAAAGCTTCAGTTTACACAAGTGCCTCGAATGCAGAACAAGGCAGTAGATGCCATGGCCACTATCGGCTCGCTCTTGGAAATTCCCCAAGAAGCTACGCAGTATGAGTTTTTAGTTGAGCAGCTCCTCACACCTGCCTATGCGAATGGGGATTCAAACCGTGTTTGTATCCTTGTTGGTCCCCAATCCCCTTGGTACCATGAAATTCACGCTTACCTTAACGATGGTATCATATCCCCTCACCTCACACGTACCCAACACCAGAACCTCATCCAAAAATCATCCCGCTATGTTATCATAGCCAATACCCTATATCGTCGGGGTTATCACGATACTCTCTCTCGATGTTTAGATGAAAATGAGGCCGCGATGGCATTAAAAGAAGTACATTCTGGACTTTGCAATGCCCACACGAGTGGTATTGTCCTAGCATGACAAATCCTTAGAGCAGGCTACTATTGGCCTACCATTGAAGAAGACTCTTGTGACTTTGTCAAAAAGTGTCTCCCATGTCAGCAGCATGCAAATCTTGTGCACGCTCCAGCACAGGATCTACAACCTATTGCACCACCTTGGCCTTTCTCTTGTTGGGGCCTTGATCTAGTTGGAACTATCACCCCTCTCTCATCTGATGGACATAAATGGATAATAATAGCTACAGACTATTTCACTAAGTGGGTGGAAGCAGTCCCCCTAGTCTCATCTACAGGAGTTCAAGTCTCCAAGTTCATCTTGTACCACATTGTTTGCCACTTCGGCATCCCATCCACCATCTTCACTGACCACGGAGGTAACTTTAAAAATCTCAACATGGAAGAATTATGCACTTCCCTCCGCATCCATCACCGCTTTTCTAGCCCATATTTCCCACAAGGTAATGGCCAGGCAGAGGCAACTAATAAAACCCTCCTCAAAATCTTAAAGAAAGTTGTCAATGATTTCGGTCGTGATTGGCACCTTCAAATAAATCCAGCTCTATGGGCCTATCGAACTTCCTTCCGTACATCCACAGGCACAACTCCATACTCCCTAGTCTATGGTGCCAAAGCGGTATTACCTATAGAAGTTGAACTTCCCTCACTACGCATATCTTTGCGAGGGAAAATCTCAGATGAAGAATACAGAGTAGCTCGACTCACCCAGCTAGATCTCTTAGACGAGAAGAGACAACAAGCCTATGACCATCTCACAGTCTATCAAACTTGTCTCAAAAGGAATTTCAACAAGAAGGTGCTCCCACAACACTTTCAGCCAGGTGACATGGTCCTCAAAGAAAATATGAAAGTCCAAGCAGATCGAGAAAAGAAAGGCAAGTTTGAACCTACATGGCTTGGTCCCTATGTGGTTACTGCCCCCTTTGGCTCCGGAGCCTATCAATTATCTACACCAGAAGGAGAACTCTTGAATGATCCCACTAACATAATTCATCTCAAGAAGTTCTATGCTTGAAGATCCTTGGTATACCTAGCTTTTGAAAAAATACAAAAAAAAAAAATAGTAAAGAGAAATAAGCGTCCAATGGTGAAAACTTGGCAATTCAAGCGCCTTGGATAGGTACCTTGGTGAAAACCTAGTAATTTAGGTGCCTTGTGTGCTAAAGACTAATCCATTATCTATCACTATCCTATCCCTCATCCATCCACCCACCAACCCATAAAACACCTGCTTGTTCCCTTGGTGTTCCAATCAAATATCCAAAATCTGATGGAGCTTGTCAATACCTCTTGTACAGCTTGTAAATCTTGTACCAAAGCTTGTATTATACCTTGTAAATCTTGTACCATACCTTGTATATATTTGAATCTTGTCCAAAGCTTGTACCATATTCCATCTTGTAAATGATCTTGTATCCTAGCTTGTATCCTATCACTTGCACACACAGAATCCCATTTTCCTTAAACTTTTCACAAACCATCTACCTATCCACTATCAACTATTATAGACACCCCATCCTTCACAAACATTTCCATCTCACAAAAAACCAAAACATGAACAAACTTGTACATTTGTAACATATCTTGGTCTGTCAGCTTGTACATCCTCTTTAGCTTAGTATCATTGTATCTATCCGGCTTTCGTGTTAGTTCATCCTTGGTCAACATCTTGCACACATCGCACACCTTGGTTAGATATTCCAATGCATCCTTTAGCTAGATCTCCTGTCACCAAAGTGTTATCCTTCTTAGTTTAGCTTGCCAGACGCATCACTCATCCTAATCCATCAGCTTAGGTGCTCTCCGAAAGGTCCTTGCAGGATATAGCTTTCCTCATGTCTAATCTTGGTCTGTTAGTACCTCGTCCTACCCATCTCGTTGGCAAATAGTTCTTTTTTGGATTTTCACTTTCTTTTGATTTGGGATCTTCCCTTTTGGGTCTTGAAATATCTTTTCCAAGCAATCTCCTTGTTCCCTCCTCAAGGTTGCCATGATCTTCCATATCATGGTATGCTGCGAATGGGGCAATTAGAGCGTAAGGTCTTGATCAGGTCTTTTGCTTGTTTTCTTTTTCTGCTTGTGGGTTACCTAGTGTCGTTTCCACGCTGCTTCCTCTGGGATTCATGTGTGATACTGGGGCAATCCTTGTGTGTTTGTTTTAAGTCAGTTCGTTAGTCCTCTGGATGGTTGGTAAAAAGGCCTTGATGTTCTTGGTAACCTTGGCAATTAACCAACAGTCCTATAGAAAATCTAGTGCTCAACTACATGGTGGTACTTCTCTTTGAAGTATCTCCCCACTCAAAAAGCTTCAATGGATTCCTTTTATAGCGCTCCGCTCCTCCATCTCCCCCCCCCAATCTTGGAAAGTCTTAAGCTTGCTTTACTATTGTGCCTCTGATTTCCCTTTATCATTCTCCCATAGTGAGAGTTTGAGCTAATTCAGCCCCTTCTCTTTGCCAACCTATGTCTTAGCTCGCCTCAAATTCTTGTACTTTTCAAGAAGTCGTCGAGCCTCATTTCTCTCCCCGTCGCCTTCTTGAGGGGGCATCATCTAAGTCTAGTCTCTCCTCTTCTTATCCGATACTGGGGCAACCTTGTTGCTAAAACATCTTCCTCATGTCGTCTTCATTCAAACTTCTTTGAAATAGTGTTGTCTCAACACTATGTCAAAGAGGGGCAAAATGTAGACACCTAAATTTGATTACACTATTTTAGTAATCCTATTTAGTTATCTAAAAAGGCATTATTAATTAAATTTCTATTTAATTAATCCTTTGTCATCCCCTAGTTGATTAATTTAATTAATCATCTATAGTCCTAATTGATAAATCAAATAATCTATTATTTATCAATTAAATCCTATTCTTCTATCTAATTCCAAAAATCCCCATTTATTAAATAAATCTATTTGATAAATAAAATCCTCAAATTCAAAAACCCCTAACCTATCTCTAATCCTCCATTTAGCCTAATCCACCCCATCCACCCATACTAACCAAGCTTAGCCACTAACTCACCCACCCTCATTAATGCCATCCACTTGCACATCTCTAACATCCCTAATCTAATCCTAAACCCAAGCCTAATCCACCCCCTAATGTTGTCACATTCCTTAAACAAGTTTAAGACTTTCCTAATCCAAACCAAAGTCTCCCCTCAAAAAAACCCAACCACTAAGTCATGAGTGCTCTTACAAAACATAAAGACTCTTACAAGCCCACTCATGACTCTTACACCCATCTTCCACACTCTTCCCTCTTCCACACTCATTCCTCTTACATCCCTCTTACATACTCAACCCCACTCATCATGCCCTTAACCAACCCTTAACCCTACCCTCTCACACTCATCCTCCTTGTGACAAGTGTCACCTTCCCATTGGTGCTAAACAAGCACAATCCATGTGCTCCCCTTTGAGTGCATCTTAGCCCTCCTTAAGCCTTCATCCATCCTTGCATCTAAGCCCTCCATCCCTCTACCCCTTAGCCTATAAATTGAATCCCATCCCAAGCCATTTCATCAACAATCTTTGAGCTAAAGTTACCATGCTATTTTGAGAACCAAAGCCATCAACCATACCCTTATAATGCCAAATTGAGAGCTCACAAAGCTACCAATTTTCCATTACCCATCTCCATTGAAGCAGCTTTTGAGCATCTTGAGCATACATCCATAGCAAAAGGACACATCTATAGAATCAAGAAAGCATGGAGTGTTTTCTCTTGTGAGGTTTGCACTTCTTGTTTGCTTTCTTTGTCTAAGCATATATGTGAATTTAGTTTTTGGTTTGTGAATGTTTACTTTATTTGTTAATGTTCTTTGCACACTGATTATGGTTCTACAGTACTCACACCAAAGAAGGATGGAGAGTGGAGGATGTGTAAAGATTCTCGATCTATAAATAGGATAACCATCAAGTACCAATTTCCTTTGCCAAGGATGGATGATCTTATGGACTGCTTGAGTGGAGCTCAGTACTTCACAAAGATAGATGTAAAGAGTGGCTATCACCAGATATGGATTCGAGAAGGAGATGAGTCGAAAATAGCCTTCAAGACCAAGGAGGGTCTTTGTGAGTGGTTAGTCATGCCCTTTGGGTTAACGAATGCCCCAAGCACCTTCATGCGGCTAATGAATGAGGTACTTAAGAAGTTCTTGGGAAAATTTGTTATTTTTTATTTGGATCATATTTTAATTTTCAGCAAGACTTTGGAAGAACATTTATTGCACATTCGTAGTGTCCTTGAAAGGCTAAGGGAAGAGAAACTGTTAATTAATCTGAAGAAGTGTATCTTTGCAAAAAGGGAGTTAGTCTATTTAGGTTTTGTTATATCACCTAAAGGTCTCAAAATGGATCCAAAGAAGGTAAAAGCCATCATGGAAGGGCCTACTACAAGGTCTTCTACTGAGGTAAGATCATTTCATGGTCTAGTTAGTTTTTATAGGAATTTTATTAAGAATTTCAGTGGCATATGTGCACCCCTAACTGATACAATAAGAGCGGATAGAAAAGAGTTCAAATGGACTGCAGTAGCTACGAGAAGTTTTGAATTGCTAAAGAAGAAGGTGATAGAACAACCTGTGTTGGCACTTTTAGATTTTAGAAAGTGTTTCCGGGTGGATTGTGATGCCAGTGGTAGTACTATTTGGGTTGCATTAAGCCAAGAAGGTAAGCCTATTGCATATTTCAGTGAAAAATTGATTGATGCAAAGAAGAAGTATTCTGTTTATGATCAAGAGTTCTATGCAATAGTTTAGGCCTTAAAGAAATGGAGGCATTATTTATTGCCAAAGGAATTTTTTTTGTATACTGATCATCAGGCATTATAGTGCCTAAATAGCCAAGGTAAATTGAATTAGAGGCATATGAAGTGGGTAGAGTTCTTGCAGAGTTATACATTTGTGTTGAAGCATAGAAGTGGAAAATCTAACAGGGTTGCAGATGCACTAAGTAGGAGACAGTTGTTGCTTACAGTAATGCAGGTTGAAGTAGTTGGGCTTGATGAACTCAAGAATTTGTACCCCAAGGATCCTAATTTTGCTGAAGCATGGAAAGCTTATAAAGAACCTGTTGCTGTAGATAGAGCCAAGTGGTTAGACTATTTAATTCAGGATGGCATGTTGTTCAAAGGTAGTCAATTGTGCATTCCAAGGAGTTCCATGAGGGAAAATTTGATTAAGGAGAATAGCCCAAGGACTGCACTAGAATTGAGGAAGATAGAACACGGGGAGAGGACAAGTGCTTAAGCTGAGGAATTTTCTAAACATATCAAGTGTCTACATGAGGAGGTTCAAGCACACATTACCAAGATGAATCAAGAGTATAAAGCTAGGGCTAATCAAAGGAGAAGACATAAGGAATTCCAAGTAGCGGATCTAGTCATGGCGCACTTACAAAAAAAAAGATTTCTAGCCGGTACTTACAACAAGCTGAAAATGAAGAAATTTGGCCCCTGCAAAATTTTGAAGAAACGTGACTCAGGAAATGCATATGAGGTGGAGCTGCCAGATGGTATTCACATTTCTACCATTTTCAACATTACAGATTTAATAGAGTATCATGATGATGGTGCAGATGAGGAGCTGGTGTTAGAGGCATGTCCAATTCCTGCTTCTAAGAAGGAGGAGATAGAAGACATTCTAGATCATCATGTGGGTAGGAGTACCAGAAATAGGCAGTATGAAGAGTATTTTGTCAAATGGAAAGGATGACCGATCGAGGACTCGACTTGGATTTCAGCAGCTAAGGTTTCCCATTTGGGATTTCCTCTACCATTCATAAAGTGACAGGGTCACATTTCAATCTGCCCTAGGTGTCTGATGCAGGAGCATTAAGAGGTATAACGGCAATCCTATGTCACCCAAAAAAATATACTTAGACTTAGTTTTGGTTTCATGTGTTTTCATTTTTGGATACCCATTTGGGTCAAATAAAGGTTCCAACTCTCATAGTTCCACTATCAGTGTTCGTGTAAATCTCAAAAAAAATAGGAGTATGTAATTGAGCCATTATTTTGGTGAACTAGGAGGTGTAAATAGGCTAGATGAATGTAATTGTAATTTAAAGCATTCTAGAAAGAGAATTAGGTCAAAAGGCCCCATGGTTTGAAAGTTATTGCAATTTTTTCGGGTTGTGGAGACCTCCTAAGAATGCTTCAAAGTCACATTAGGGTCATTAAATGACCTCAAAAAGGGCTAAAAAATGGGGGATGAGTGAAGATGGGCCATAGGGCTATAGAGCGCTTTGAGAGCTTTCCAAAAATGTAAACAGTTCGTCAATCGGAGCTATGGTTCAAAAGTTATGCCTCCTGAAAGTTCGGTTACCATTTTTGAATTATTCTAGATTTGCGCCGACTTCTAACGTAGCTTCTAGAGCCTTCTATTTAGTCAGTGGATGCCTACTAGAACCTTCTAGAATGTATTCCTAGTCCTTAACCCTCTGGGGTCTATTTAAGGAGATTCCTAGTATTGTAAAAGGCAGTTCGGAGTGGAGTTTGGGAGGAGGTACTGAAAGGAGAAATTATCTCCACATTTATGGTATTGTAAGCCCTTAGGGCATGTTTTGAAGTTTATTTTCTCTGTACTAAATGTACTAGCTTATTTTTTAGTTAATAAAATTTCCCTTTTCTGTTGTATCCATTCTGTTCTTGAGTTGTGTCCCCATCAAGTGGTATTAGAGGCAATTTTCCTGAGTGCGTAGACAGAGCACCGACTGTGAGGCAGTTTGCACCAGGACTGTGTGGTTGTGGGTTTGAGTTAAGAAGATGCCTCCACAAAGAGAGCATGGTGTAAGGGCCAAAGCTATTAATCCTAAGGAGGTTAGAGCCCTCCAAAGGCAGGTACAAGCATTGCAGGAGGAGCTCTATAGAGGAGCAACTGTGGCCGTAGGTGATGAAAGTGAAGATGACAATGAAGAAGAAGAAATGGGACCAGAAGGGGAATTTGATGGGGAAGTTTTGAATCATGCAGAGGAAAGGCTTTTTAGGGCCATTACTAAGTTTGATAAATGACCTACAATTGAAGTGGGTGTATTTTTGGTAAATCTGAAACCAGATGAGTTGATCGATTAGATCAATGAACTGGAAGAATACTTTGAGTATGAAGATATCAGAGACCCAGATAGGGTTAAGTTTGCAAAGGCCATGCAAAAATCTTGTGGCAAGAGGTCCAATTGGAAAGAAATAGAAGAGGAAAGGAGAAGATCACAAGGTGGGATCGCATGGTTGGCTAGGAGGTGTAAATTGGCTAGATGAATGTAATTGTAATTTAGAGCATTCCAAAAAAAGAATCAGGTCAAAAGGCCCCATGGTTTGAAAGTTATTGCAATTTTTTCAGGTTGTGGAGACCTCCTAAGAATTTTTTTAAGTCAGGTTAGGGGCATTAAATGACCTCGAAAATGGCCAAAAAATGGAGGACGAGGGAAGCTGGTCCAAAGGGCTATAGAGCGCTTCGAGAGCTTTTTGCAAATGTAAATGGTTCGTCAATTGGAGCTACGGTGTCCTAAACAAAACATCACATATCCATAAACAATATCTGATATTTTCTATGTTTCTCTCCTCTAAAGACCCAGTATATGGAGCCATTATCATCATAAATAGACTCACTCTCCTCACATGAATTCAATCAAAACTATTCATACCAAACTAAATATGCATAAATATGTACTTAAATATATTTTATTATCTCTTGGTGATTGATTAAAGATCAAATATAGATTTCCAAGGTGATAAAATTGCATATGTAAATGTATGTATGTATGTATGTATGTATCACTACATCTTGTTGTCATGCCCTTGTGATCTTTGTATATATATGTGTGTGTGTGTGTTTGTGTGTGTATACATACATACACACATGTGTTTGTCTATGTAGGTATGTATATAAACAAAGAGATCTCTATATATACATACATACATACATATAAACACACATGTGTGCATGTATGTATATATACACATAAATATACAAAAAGAGAAGATTTTCTAATCACTAGTTGGGGGAAATATAAAGAGATACATGTTTAGAAGGAAAAAAACTAACATTTACATAGGTATATCTTCTCCCCTTGAAGAAAGTCACAAAGCACTACTACAAGATCATAGATCACAAGGGCATGACACTATTAGAAATAGGGATTACTAAGAGGGGGTGGGTGAATTAGTAATCTATAGACTTTAGTCACCAACTGAATATTATTACTTATTTAAACCATGCATAATAAAGAAATAAAATAATGTTGAATAGTAACAATAACAATGCACAAAGATAACTCATAACACCATATTTTGTTAACTAGGGAAACCCTGGCCAAGGGTAAACCCAAGTGGGCATGATACCCACTAGATAATATACTAATATATATGTCCCTTGTTAGAGGGTGGACCTTGTTATGAATTAATGAGAAAATTTAGTATAAGGAGTTTCTATTAGGAGACTTTGAATCCCCATTAGGATATTCCAACCCTATTAGGAGTTGTAGTATAATGTATATAAGAAGAGCCCACTGCCCAGACATGCAATTTTAACTACAAGAAGAGCTCACTGCTTAAACAAGTAATTTACTTTTATTTTCCTTCCTTGTTTGATCTTTGATCTTTTGCTCAATCTTAGATCACTAGATAGCTCATATAAAACTTTGCATGTATCACTTTCACAAAAGTTTGCTCACTCCTCAATCTTACAAGATAGTACTTGCAAAACATAACTTGCACACCTCTTATCACAAGAAGTCCATTGTATAAATACCATGCCTTTACATAAAATATTGTTGTGTTGGTTAAAACCACAGTTCAATTTTCCAAGTTAGAGAAAACATCTAGGATTTTGACCCTAATTGGACAAGTAATTGTTTTGTAAACAAAATAATTCTTTCCTTCAATTCTGCTGTCCTACTTCACCAAAACATGGTTATCTCTATTCCATATAATCTGTAAAAACATTAAAGGTTATACACATCATCACCAACATGTATATTATATCCACAAAAATTTTCTTGTCATATTATGATGTTAGTACTATGCTATAAACAAAGAAATACACTATTGTAAACCAAATTCTATACTTAGAGACAATTTTCTAATTATCAAACACTAAGTATCTTTATTTTTGAAGTTTCCTCTCAACATGTACATCATGTGTTATCATTAATGACAACAATTACACATCATTATTAGCCAATTTTCAACAATCTCCCCTTTTGGCATTGATGGCAAAAAAATAGGAAAAATTGGCTAAGTGACAAAAACAAAAGTAAATAACACCTTACATCTATTAGTTAAGTTTTTACATATGCTCCCCCTTACAATATACTCTACACTTTTTAAAAACCTCCCCTTACAATATAATTTACACTTTTTACAATTTCCACATGTATCTCCCCATTGTATCTCTCTCTCTCCCAACAATCTCATGTATACAATTTTCACATGAATCTCTCCCCTTTTGACATCAATGACAAAGGTCAGAATGTCAAGATTCAGTCAAAAATTATTGTCCTTCCTTATGCTGAAATAATCTTCATACAATCATCAAAAGTATTCTTCAAATTGTCCATATCTTTGGTCCATGTCTCTTTGGTGGACTTAGCTAATGTGAGAATTGCACATTATGCATATGATGCAATCTCAACTGCATTGATATCTAAATATAAAAATTTTGAATGTGTGTCCTTGGCCTTGACAAATTCCTCTAGCTACTTCTCAAGAAAAGATAGTTTTAGAGCAATGGATTCTCTAAAATCATATGTTCTCTTCAATATCTTCTCTTTTTGAAGTTTTAGTTTCCTAATATCGCTGTGAACATTGGCAACTTGACCCTCAAAATCATCAAATTTGCTAGATGGATGTTGGATCTAGCTGGATAAACCCTCTAACTGATTCATCTTTGTCTCTATCTAATTGTCCAAGTGTTTAGTTAGTTTTTATTATAAGTTACACTTAACATACAAAGCTTTCCCTTCTTGCTGGCATTTTTGAAGTTCTTTTATACATCTATCAAGATTGACTAAGTCATTTTTGATGTTTTGGTAGATGGTGTTAAATAGATTAGCATCATAGGAAATTTCAGCTTTCACCTCTACAACATTCAATAAGTTTTTGAATTCTTTATTAAATGACTTTTGCACTACTTGTGCTCTCTATTCTAGATCTAGATCAGTATGCTAAACTAGTAATGTTCATTGTAGTCTTTCTATCACTTTCATTAAAGTTTTCTACAAAATTTTCATAGTTTTTTTCTTCTATATGGGTTTGGATAGGGATGAGATTAGATCTATTTGATCATCATCATCATATCCAAACTTGCAAGAAAGAGCAGAGTAGATAAACTAGATGGTTTAGTCTCATCCTCCATCTATTTCTTTGCTGCTTCTTTTTTTCTTTTCTCTTCCTCTTCTTTCTTTTCCTTTTCCTCTCTTTCTCTCTTCTATTCTAATATTTTCTTCTCCACTTCCACAATTTTCTTTATTCTCTCTTCTTCTACAATCCTTTTCTTGTCTTCATCTTCCTTTCTTTTCCTATCTTCCTCAAGAAATTATTGCTTGGCTTCTTCTATTTTCTTCTTTTCTACTTATAGTTGTTGGAAATATTCAATACTATGCTAGGTTACTAAGAGGGGAGGGCTAAATACATAACCTCAAAAACTTTACCAAAATCAGATCTTAATTGCAATAATCCAATAAACATTAAATCATTAAATCAGATCTAACTACATGCATAAGAAATTGAAAACATAAACATTCATGGCACATGAACTCAATGATTTGGTGATCTAGAAACCTTCCAAATAGAAAGTAAAACTAAGGTGGGGATGATACCCACAAAACTTTAATACTACAGCATAAAGTTGGCTTGTTAAGGATTATAATGATCACTTTTGATGATCTTCCTTATTAGGAGCAATTAGGACTGCTAGCTCCACTTTGTTAGAGGTTTTGCAAACATACAACAAAGTATGCACTTGGCAAAGAGATTTGACAAAAGACTGTTAAGTCTACCTTGTTAGAGGGTTTAAATTGGTTCACCTATTAGAATGAAATAGTATATATCTAACTTACAACTGATTTGTTGATAGAGATTCTTTGAAGTATTGATCACCTTTATGTGATAGATATGACTTTGTTGCTCCTTTGCTAATATGACCTTACAATATACTTTGCTACTAATTAGAATTCGCATGCATACATACATTCATCTATAATTCCTTCGTATATATTAGATATGATACAATACATGGGTATGTGCAGGATCATGGTGTACCAAACTATGGCCTTAAGTGGTAGTGAAAATTCAGCAAATCAAGGTTATGTCGACTTGACACATAATTTTAAATTGGTTATAGACTTTATATCAAAAAGTTGTTAGAAAATAATTTGTAGGCAATTAAATGTAGTTTCTAAACTACTATGCCTTATCAGGAGATAATAATAATTTATTGGTCAAAAGTTTGGATTTTAATGCAGTACTACAAAAATTTCAGGGCAAAAATAAAAAGTAGGTGTATGTCTAACCTTCTTAATCAAAATCAAATGATAATATTTTTTTAATATAATTATAGATATAAAAATTAGACTCGTGCCCAGATGTGATGCATATTTTTTGGTATTTTTATTCCAAATAAATAACTAAATATGAATTTTCTAACAAAACTTTTTAGGAAAAAAAACTCTTGTGTCTAACCACCTTAACTAATAGAAAATTTTACCAAATTTTTTATTTTTTTTATTTTTCTTATACTAGGTGAAGTATAGAATGTGAAGCAACTTTTATATTTAAAAAATATTATACCGTTTGAAAGTTATAGTTATTTTTCAATCAGTATGTCAATCAACACTTTACAATAATCTTCATTGATAATTAACTAATAAATACTTATTAAACTTAGAATTTGACAGAAATTATATCAATGGAATCTCGAGAGCAATATTAAAAAACCCTTTTTGTTGCATTCAATTTTGATCAAAATAACATTATCAGATGGCTACCCAAAGTCTAAGTGTCACTAAAACCCTCCTCAAACACGTTTCTTGGGTTGACTGGGCAAACTTGGTAAATACTAGGCCTAATTAGATATCTGATCTCAAATTGGACTTTTGATATCAAATCGAATATATGATTTGGCTAGGTGAATGCCTATCTACTTTTGGAGGGAAATTTCAAATCCCAAGACATTTTAGAGGGAAAATCGAGTTTGTAATTTATAGTTTATAACTTACCAATTATTTGAGTTATATTACTATGTAAAAATATTATATATATATAACATAACATAACATAACATAAAGATATAACATATAATTTATTAATATATAATAATATATTATATTATTCTTATTGTAACCTATAAATATAATATATATATATTATTATATTCTATTATTATTATTTTTCCTATATTTTTATTAAATATAATAATGTAATATATTATATATATATATATATATATATATGTTTGTTATTAATATATATTATTATTATAATCTATAATATTCTATTATTATTATTATGAGCTATGTTATTAATATATAATAATATATTATCTTATTAATATTATAATCTATATATATATGTCCCTAGGGGTCCTAGGACCCCTAGGGACATATTAGAATCATTCTTATGGGTCAAAGGGAGTCATAATGTGACCTATGACCTCCTTCAACCAATTACATGAGGACATATGTCCCTACGACCCCTAGGAACATATTAGAATCATTCAGAATAATTCTTATAGTTCAAAAGGGGTCATAGGTCAACCTATGACCCCCTCCGACCCATTAAATAATGACATATGTCCCTAGGGGTCCTAGGACCCCTAGGGACATATTAGGATCATTATTATGGGTCGGAGGGGGTCATAGGGTGACCTATAACTCCCTTGAACCCATTAAATGATGACATTTGTCGCTAGGGGTCCTAGGACCCCTAGGAACATATTAGAATTGTTCTTATGGGTCGAAGGGGGTCATAGGTTGACCTATGACCCCCTTCGACCCATTACATAATGACATTTGTCCCTAGGGGTCCTAGGACCCCTAGGGACATATTAGAATGCTTCATATGGATCAAATGGAGTCATAGATCATTCGACCTATTAAATGATGACTTATGTCCCTAAGGGTCCTAAGATCCCTAGGGACATATTAGAATGGTTGTTATGGGTCAAAGGGGGTCATAGGTTGATCTATGACCACCTTGGACCTATTATATGATGACATATGTCCCTAGGTGTCCTAGGACCCTTAGGGACATATTAGAATCATTATATGTGTCAAAGGGGGTCATAAGTTAACCTATGACACCCTTTGACCCATTACATGATGACACATGTCCCTAGGGGTCCTAGGACCCCTAAAGACATATTAGAATCATTCTTATGGGTCAAAGGGGGTCATAGGGTGACCTATGACCCCCTTCAACCCATTACATCATGACATATGTCCCTAGGGGTCCTAGAATACCTAGGGACATATTAGAATGTTTCATATGGGTCAAAGGGGGTCATAGGTTGACCTATGACCCCCTTCAACCCACCAAATGATGACATATGTCCCTAGGAGTCCTATGACCCCTAAGGACATAATAGAATCATTCTTATGGGTCAAAGGGTGTCATAGGTTGACCTATGACCCCCTTCAAGCCATTACATGACGATATATGTCTCTAGGGGTCCTAAGACCCCCGAAGACATATTAGAATCATTCAAATGGGTCAAAGGGAGTCACAGGTTGACCTATGACCCCCTTCGACGCATTACATGATAACATATGTTCCTAGGGGTCCTAGGACCTCTAGGGACATATTATAATGCTTCATATGAGTCAAAGGGGGTCATAGGGTGACCTATGACACTCTTCGACCCATCAAATGATGACATATGTCCCTAGGGGTCCTAAGACCCCTAGGGATATATTAGAATACTTCATATGGGTCAAAAGGGGTCATAGGTTGACCTATAACCCCCTTCAGCTCATTAAATGATGACATATGTCCCTAGGGGTCCTAGAACCCCTACGAACATATTAGAATCATTCTTATGGGTCAAAGGGGATCATATGTTGACCTGTGACCCCCTTCAACCCATTACATAATGACATATGTCCCTAATAGTCCTAGGACCCTTAGAGACATATTAGAATGTTTCATATGGCTCAAAAGGGGTAATAAGTTGACCTATGACCTCCTTCAACCTATTACATGATGACATTTGTCCCTAGGGGTCCTAGGACCCCAAAAGACATATTAGAATGTTCCATATGGGTCAAAGGGGGTCATAGGTTGACCTATGACCCCCTTCAACCTATTAAATGATGACATGTGTTCCTAGGGGTCCTAGGACCCCTAAGGACATATTAGAATGCTTCATATGGGTCAAAGGGGGCCATAGGTTGACCTATGACCCCATTCGACCAATTACATGATGGCATATGTCCCTAGGGGTCCTAGGACCCCTAGGGACATATTACAATGCTTCATATGAGTCAAAGGGGGTCATAGGCTAACTTATGACCCCCTTCGACCCATTACATGACGACATATGTCCCTAAGGGTCCTAAGACCCTAGGGACATATTAGAATGCTTCATATAAGTCAAGGGGGTCATAGGTTGACTTATGACCCCCTTTGACCCATTACATGATAACATATGTCCCTAGGGGTCCTAGGACCCCTACAGACATATTATAATCATTCTTATGGGTCGAAGGAGGTCATAGGGTGACCTATTACCCTCTTTGACCCATTAAATGATGACATTTGTCCCTAGGGTTCCTAGGACCCCTAGGGACATATTAGAATCATTCTTATGGGTCGAAGGGACATATGTCATCATGTATAATGATTCAAATACCTTTTTGACCCCTTTGACCCATATGAAGCATTCTAATATGTCCTTAGGACCCCTAGGGACATATGTCGTCATGTAATGGGATCCATATGAAGCATTTTAATATGTCCCTAGGGGTACCTCTAGGGACATGTATCATCATGTAATGGGTTGAAGGGGGTCATAGGTCAAGCTATGACCTCTTTTGACCCATATTAAGCATTCTAATATGTCCCTAGAGGTTCTAGGACCCCTAGGGACAAATATCATCATGTAATGAGTTGAAGGGGATCATAGGTCAACTTATAACCCCCTTCGACCCATAATAACGATTCTAATATGTCCCTAGGTGTCCCAGGACCCCTAGGGACATATGTCATCATGTAATGGGTCAAAGGGGGTCATAGCTCAACCTATGACCCCCTTTGGACCTATGACCCCCTTTGACCCATATGAAGCATTCTAATATGTACCTAGGGGTCATGGGACCTCTAGGGACATATGTCATCATGTAATGGATCGAATGGGGTCATAGGTCAACCTATGACCCCCTTTGATCCATAAGAATGATTATAATATGTCCCTAGGGGTCCTAGGACCCCTAGGACATATGTCATCATGTAATGGGTCGAAGGGGGTCATAAGTCAACCTATGACCCCCTTTGACTAATAAAAATTCTAATATGCCTCTAGGGGTTGCAAGATCCCTAGGGACATATGTCATCATGTAATGGGTCAAAGGGGGTCACAGGTCAAGCTATGACCCCTTTTGACCCATATGAAGCATTTTAATATAAATTTCATTATGTAATGGGTCGAAGAGGGTCATAGGTCAATATATTACCCCCTTCAACTCATAAGAACGATTCTAATATGTCCCTAGGGGTCTTAGGACCCCTAGGGACATATGTCATCATATAATGGATCGAAGGGGATCATAGGTTAACCTATAAATCTATGACCCCCTTGGACCCATATGAAGCATTCTAATATGTAGCTAGGGGTCTTAGAACCCATTGGGACATATGTCATCATTTAATAGGTCAAATAGGGTCATAGGTCACCCTATGACCCCCTTTGACCTATATGAAGCATTCTAATATGTCCCTAGGGGTCCTAGGACCTCTAGGGACATATGTCATCATGTAATGGGTCAAAAGGGGTCATAGGTCATCCTATGACCCCCTTTGACCCTTTTGAATGATTCTAATATGTCCCTAGGGGTCCTAGGACCCATAGGGTCATACATCGTCATGTAATGGGTCGAAGGGGTTCATAGGTCAACCTATGACCCCCTTTGAGCCATAAGAATGATTCTATTATGTCCCTAGGGGTCTTAGGATCCCTAAGGACATATGTTATCATTTAATGGATCGAAGAAGGTCATAGGTCAATCTATGACCCCCTTTGACCCATATGAAGCATTCTAATATGTCTCTAGGGGTCCTAGGACCCGTAGGGACATATATATTAATATATATTATATTTATATATTATAATACTAATAAGATAATAAATTATTATATATTAATAACATAGCTCATAATAATAATAATATATTACAGATTATAATAATAATATATATTAATAACATACATACATATAATATATATATTACATTATTAT
Source organism: Cupressus sempervirens (assembly GCA_028749045.1). Lineage (NCBI taxonomy): Eukaryota > Viridiplantae > Streptophyta > Pinopsida > Cupressales > Cupressaceae > Cupressus > Cupressus sempervirens. Next base: position 70,423,719 of record CM053791.1, read on the forward strand.
ATTTAATAAAAATATAGGAAAAATTATAATAATATAAATTATATTTATAGATTATAATGAGAATAACATAATATATTATTATATACTAATAGATTATATGTTATATCTTGACATTATATATATATATATATATATATATATATATATATATATATATATATATATATATATATATATATATATATTATAATACATCTTTACATAGTAATATAATTGAAATAATTTATAAATCATAAACTATAACTCCCAAACTCGATTTTCCCTCCAAAAGTCTTTAGGGGGCATATCAGATATCTGGTTTGATATTGGATATCTAATTTCAAATTAGATATCCGATTTGAAATTGGATATCCAATATTACTAGCATCAATTTCCAACATATTCCATGTCCCTGTAGACCCGACAACATCATTTTTTGAGTTTTTTTTTTAAGGGTTTTACAAAAAGTTGCATTTGGGACCCAACCAATCGAAAAAAAGTTTGAAAATATAACATTAGGTGTTCGATAGTGTCATCTAAATAGGGAGTAGCAGTCGTCAAAAGGCTAAAAGCAAAAGGAAGATATCCAATGAAGACATTGCAGTATATAGGGAAAGGAACAAAATGGAACACCAAAGAAAAAGATAAGGTATGATAAATATCAATCAAGTTGACAATGAACTAGTTGAAGGTGAAATCATAGAGTCAACTACTGAATATGTACAGTTGGAGAATGAAAATGTACCTATTGAAAATGATATCACCAAAATTAAAAATTTAGAGAATGAAAATTTTGAAGACAAAATTCTACCAAGTCATAATCCAAATTACATAATTGACCATGTCGAACATGATAATGCATAGGAACCTAATGCACAAGAACCCTACATATCTCCTAATTATAATCAACATGAAGGTTCTAAAACACCAAAATGGATAATTGAAATTAATGAAATGATTATTACTAGTTTGAAAAGGAAAAAAATAGAAATAACCATTCAGTTATGGGCTTCAAGACTATATCAGATATTTTTTGAGAACAAGATAGTGATAGAGCAATGTCATCTTTTCATGCACTTATTAAAGATGCAAAAGATGAGACCTATGATTTCCAAATTGAAGATTCGTGTCAATAAAAAGTTGGAAAGAAATGCCATTATTGTGAAGAATCTTTTCAGTGCTCTTAATAGCATTGGAAAAAATAGCAAGGAGAAGGATAACAGAGCTGCTTGAAGGGTTATTACAACCTCTTTGGTAAGTCATCATTTGAGAAAGAGTAGATATATGAGACAAAATTGTATTGATTTGAATCTAAATCATACTACTTTGAGAAGACCACTTAGTCAATTAGAAAAAATTGATGATCCTCTTCAAAATGAAACATGGGCATTTGGTGAGAGACTTCCACATTTTGATAAGAAGCTATCCAATGATATGAAGGAAGAAATTACACAATTGTGGCACTCTAACTCATGAGTATCACCCAATGCTAAAGACATGTTAAAGTTGAGAATTGGCATCGGAGACCGTATGCCACATCCTAAACACTATTTGGAGGTAAGTCAAACTATGTTGTTCAAACAATTTAGAGAGAGTCATCCAAGTCTTCATATATCACAAAGGAATTTTGAATCTTTGAAGCCATTTTATTGTGTGCCACTCAAAATTTAAAATACATGTTGTTACAAATATCATGTTAAATTTTTTATGCACCATGAACTATTACGCTCCATCTATTCTACTTTGCATAGTAAAGAAATGTTGGAGGATTGTGGGGCTAGTGGGCTTCCAAAATCATCAAGAGACTTGCTAGATCAACTTTTATGTCGTAGAGTTGATGGTTGTTTCTTTTATAAAAATTCTTTCTTAAATGAGAAGTGTTCAAAATGTGGTGACTTATCCAAGTTTGACACATGTTTCCATGAGGGGTGCGAACAAGATCTTGGAAAGACAATAGTGAAAAAAAAGGTATATGAAATCATGAAATACACATTGAAGAGGGGGGGTGAGAGCTCTAGATGTAAATTAGCTGAAAAAGATATCAGTGTGGCTAGTTTTATTTTAGATTTCAAAGAAAATATTTTTTACAAGTATGCAAGACATAGTCACAGGTCTTAGTGGTTGGATCAACAATTTAGAATGTGTAAGGAGACTTTTCCCATTGGAATTATTATATTAGTTGTTGATTTTGCTGAGACCTACACATTGCAACCTCAAGGTGAGACACAATCTCAGTATTACAACTCCATTTAGATTGCTATTTTTATTCACATGATATATAGACATGCCCCTAATAGTACAGAAGATAATCAAAAAATTATTAGAGAGTATCATTTTTATAATATTAATGATAGATCTCACTCTCATGAGTTTGTGCAACATTTTTTCAAGAATTATTTTGATTTCTTACATGAGCATGCAATTTTTATGGATAGACATATCATTTGGTCAGATAACTATACAAGTCAATTCAAGAATGCTTGCATGTTTTATTGGTTGTGTAGGATGCACGTAGAGAGAGGGGTGCCTAATATTTGGAGTTTTTTTGAGTCCGACCATGGAAAAGGAGAACATGATGGAGTAAGGTCATCTATGAAGAGAGCTCTAATTGAGGAGCAATTAAAAAATTTAGTAACAGAGTTTCTTGATGTTTGTAGCATTGTTGATTGGTGTAGTTTAGCATTATCATGAAGGGGACTCTTGATTTAGTGGTACGTACGTTCTTTTGGTTGGTTGAGGAAGGGTCCATAGCTGATAGATTAGATTGTGCTACAATGAGAGACTTATCAAAAATGCATTCATTCTAGAGCTCTGATTCTAGTACATGGACCATTTGGACATGACAACTAGCTTGCTTTTGTCCTAGTTATTTTCAGTGTGATTGGGATCACTATGAGTCAAGTGAGTGGGTGGACACATGGGCTCCACATTATCTTACTCCATTTTCTATCATACCCTCTATTAGAAATGATAATATGAAAAGTTCACTTGAGCATAACCATCTATCAGATCTACTTTAGCCAGGACATGTCTTTGCATTGGTTGCACCACAAGGGAATGATGAGAAATCTAATTATTAGTTAGCATGTTGTGTAAGTGGTAAACAAAATCTTGCACAAGTGATCATAGATGATAATGGATTCACATATCCTACTAGTTCACTGGTTATTGCTGGAACATGGTTGTGGGCATACATGTTTAGAAGGAACAAAATTCCTGCATTCAAAGACTATCAAAGGCACAAAATAATTCTCATATATTCGCATCTTATTATAGAAACAAATGTAAAGTTGTTGAAGCATCAAGGAAGACCAAAAGTAAAATAACTTTTTACTATTGCTAATGATGATCATGAAGCCCTATTGGAGACCCTAAAATAGAGAGAGGGCCCTATTGGAACACTCGACTAAGTATATTTACTTCTTATGTTATTTTCTTCATAATGATTCAATGAACTGATGATTATCTTTTTTAATACAATAAGTTACTAAATTTTTTATGATATTGGAATGTAGGTACATCATGAAGAGTTGGATGGGGATGGTATTGGGGAGAATTCCTAAGATTTATGATGTATTATGATGTAAAATGTGAACTATTTTTGTAAATGGTTTTTGTAATAATGAAAAAGACAAATTAGTTGCACATTCTAATTTGTATTTTGGTAGGTTCTTTGTAAGGAATTATAACAGGGAGATATTGAAAAAGTTCTTGCAAATCATATTTGCATGTGATACAAGGCTATAGGGACAATTTCAAGAGCATTTATAACTATATAAAAGATAATTTCTTGCAGATATCTTATTATAAGTTTGGCTTTTTCCTTATTTGACATAAAGCTAACATTATGATTATTAAAACTATTTTTATCAAACTAATCAAATAAAAAAAAATTAGAAAGTACAGATGAACAATTAGAATACTTGATTTCTTCTATTTTGCAACCAATCATGGCATTTGAAAGCATAAAGAGTCATAATATTGCATAATGTTTTGAAAGACTTTCATATTGAAAAGTTGTAAAGGACCATGAGATTTGAATTTTAGTAATGGCTAGGTTTGCATAGGGTAAGTGAGTCATTAGATAGGTCCTAATAAGGTCTCATAATAATCTCAAGTCAATTCATAAGTTGAAACATTCAATAGTCACTTAAAATTTAGCTTATTGCTTTAGAAAATTCAAATCTCGAATGTAATGGCTACATGAGCATTTTGGAGGGAAACTCAATAGTTTAAATTTTATGAAGGAACAGGAAGTGAAACTGATTGGAGGTGGTTGAGGGGGTTATTAACCATCCCATAAAACTTATAAATAGTGTTTGTACGGATTATAAAGGTAGTGTGTATGGATTGATTCAAAATTTTGAATAAAAAAGCTTGGATTTTAGTAGCAATTTGAAGGCTCTTTGGAGTTTCTGAGTTATTTATGACATTCTAATGCATTGAGGAATCTTCTAAGATCTGTAAGGAAGTTAAGAACCAATTTTTGATTTCACTTTTGAAGGGTTATTCATCTAACTTGCTAATTATTAGCTATAGTAGTCCTTTTCATAAGCATTTTAACAATTTTTTCATCTAATCATGGTCATTCCATGAAATGCTTACCTAATTCTTCATTGAATGCACTTTTCCTAACATTTATAATGTCTTCTAACCCTAAAATGATCAACTAATAAGAATAATTGGTGGCCACCAAACATAAAAGGGTGAAAACAAGGGTTGAAAGTGAGGGGACAGTCCTATAGGAAGAGATTTTCTTTAAAGAGGGTAGTGTTTATGAGTTGATTCATGTTTATAGTGATAAAACATAGATGTCTAAATTTTGAATTAGTCCAAGAAGGCTTGGCACATGTGAGATTGGTGATGCCCTAGGAACAAGGGTTTTGAGAATATGAATTGAAGCTTTTGGGGTTAAGGAATCCATAGACTGAAATTGAGAGTGGGTTTGTCTAATTTAAGTCATTTTAACAGCCTATGCAAAGTTTAGAGGCTAGATCTTAAGTCCTTCTAGTGGTTGGTTGGTAAATGCATCTTTTCTACATTGTTAAAAAATGGGAGAAGTGTGAAAGTTCATTGATATTTTCCAAAGGAAGGGTATATAAGTCTTATATATGTTTTGTAAAAGAATAAATGGTATCCAAAACATCCATTTATTCAAGGATTCTTTTGGAAAAAGAAAAAAAAAAATTATCCACCTATTTGTCTTGTTGTTGTCACAGAATTGTAAAGTTGCATAGACAACATTTTGGCATGTTGTGGATTTTGGCTTGAAAAGTATTGAAACTCAAGGATAAGTATTGGAACATGGTTAATATGTCAAAACAAACTCATTTAAGCCTTAAAACCTCCTAGAGTTGACCATTTGTGGGATTTGACCATCAAGACCTAGAAGGGTCACTTGGCACATTGTTACAAATTTGCTCATTTTAAGTTGTTACTTGGGTCCATCACCTTATCCTCTACATCACTTGTATATTGTCAACATTTGGGACTAAAGAAACATGTTGCATTTGATCCTCTCCATAATCATCTTTATGTTCAAGTGCATCATGGTTCATAGTGTTTCTCCTTTTTGTTGGTTCATCATGGTTACCATGCATTATTACAACCATGCCAACTCTTCCTCCATTGGTTACCGTGCTTAGAATCATTGAAAAAATTGCATATACTTTGAATTTTTAGTAGCAAGGTTCTCACAACAAACTTTTACAATACTATAAAAATAATCTTCTAATCTTTGGTTAGCTACCATCTCCAAATGAGCTATTCATTAATATGGTGATTTAACATCATTCTAATATGTTAAGCTCTTAGGCCCACCACTTGAAACAAGAGTAAAATTGATAATAATTTCTTTGCATGTAGTCTCAAGCCTCCCCAAATGAACTAGTCATTACCAAGGTGGTTCAACATCACCCATTAGTGTTGAACCCTTAGGCCCATCCTTCCAATTGAGAAAAAAATTGGATCTTAGTCCAATAACATTAATGAAATATAGGGAACACTGGTGCAAAGCACCTAATAATTTTACTTTTCTTGATGTAATAAGGTCTAGGGATAAATTTAATGATCTCTCTGTGACCATCCACATTTGTAATGGACACAAGACCCCATGGTGCAACTATAAGCCTTGGCCATCAATTGGTCCAATAAAGTGGATTTTTTGTAAATTCCATGTTCTTTAGGTACGTGTAGATGTTTAGAAAATTATTAGGGTCCCTAGGAGTTTATAGAGTCCATTTTCAATCAAATTTTCAATAAAAATTGTCTTAGCACAAAAATTGCAAAAAATGCAAAAAGTTGCTTAGCAACTTTTGCAATTTTCTTGAGAACTTTTCAAAATCTAACTCCTAATGGCTAGAACTATTCAAATCATTAGTGCCATTAGCTTTTGGTGGGTAGGTGAACCCTAGTGACACCCTTGTTCTTTCCATAGAGACTATCCATCGTCTGTGGCCACCTTGTACCGAGGAGTCCCTAGGGTTTTCTAAGTGCATTTTGAGGTCAATCTCCCGAGGGTCATAACTTGGAGCTCATGAGGGCTATTGATGAACTATTGAATGCTATAGGATGGTTATGTTGAGGCTTAAAATAACCTATCTCATTTTTGAGAGATCACATTCTGTTTGGATTCGGCACAATGATCTTGCTCGATGCCAAAACTCATAGTGTGCCTCAGTTCATAGGTGCACCACAACAAAACTTTGAAACCACTGATCTTGGCATCAAATCTTCAATGCCATTAGCTCTAGGTGGTTGGGTGAGCCCTACTCACACCCTTTTTCTATCCATGAAGACCATCCATCATCCGCGACCACCCCTTACTGAGGAGTCTCCAAGGTGCTCTAAGTACATTTCGAGGTTGATCTTCCAAGGGTCATAACCTAGAGCTTGTGAAGACTATCAATGAACTATTGAATGCTACAAGATGGTGATGTTGAGACCTAAAATTACCTATCTCCTTTTTTAGAGATCACATTCTATTTGGATTCGGCACAATGATCTCACTCGATGCCAAAACTCGTAGTGTGCCTCAGTTTATAGGTGCACCACAGCGCAACTTTGAAACTATTGATCTTGGTATGAATCATCAGTCCCATTAGCTCTAGGTGGGGAAGTGAAACCTAGTGACACCCTTTTTCTAGCCATGGAGACCATCCATCATCTGTGGCCACCCCGTACCAAGGAGTCCCCAAGGTTCTCTAAGTGTGTTTTGAGGTCGATCTTTTGAGAGTCATAACTCAAAGCTCGTGAGGGCTATAATGAATTGTCAAATGCTACAAGATTTTTATGTTGAGGCCTAAAATAACCTATCTCATTTTTGAGAGATTGCATTCCATTTGGATTCAGCACAGCAATCTTACTCGATGCCAAAACTCGTAGTGTGCCTCAATTCATAGGTGCACCATAGTGTAACTTTGAAATCGTTGATCTTGGCATCGAATCGTCAGTTCCATTAGCTTTGGGTGGGTGGGTGAACACTAGTCACACCCTTTTTCTAGCCATGAATACCATTCATCATCCACAGCCACCCTATACTGAGGAGTCTCCAAGGTGCTCTAAGTGCATTTTGAGGTTGATATTCTGAGGGTCATAACTTGGAACTTGTGAGGACTATCGATGAACTATCAAATGCTATAGGATGGTGATGCTAAGACCTAAAATGACCTATCTCATTTTTGAGAGATCACATTCCATTTGGATTCAGCACAATGATCTCGCTTGATGCCAAAACTTGCAATGTGCCTCAGTTCATAGGTGCACCACAGCACAACTTTGAAATCGCTAATCTTAGCATTGAATCGTCAGTGCCATTAGCTCTAGGTGGGTGGGTGAACTCTAGTGACACCCTTTTTTTGTCCATGGAGACCATCCATCATCCACATCCACCCCATACTAAGGAGTCCCCAAGGTTCTCTAAGTGCATTTAAGGTCGATCTTTTGAGGGTCATAACTCAAAGTTCATGAGGGCTATCAATGAACTATCAAATGCTATAGGGTAGTGATGTTGAGGCCTAAAATAACCTATCTCATTTTTGAGAGATCACATTCCATTTGGATTTAGCACAGTGATCTCGCTCGATGCCAAAACTCGTAGTGTACCTCATTTCATAGTTGCAATATAGCGTAACTTTGAAATTGTTGATCTTGGCATCAAATCATCAGTGCCATTAGCTTCAGTTGGGTGGGTGAACCCTATTCACACCCTTTTTCTAACCACAAAGACCATCCATCATCCACGAGCACCCTGTACTGAGGTGTCTCCAAGGTGCTCTAAGTGCATTTTAAGGTCAATCTTCTGAAGGTCATAACTTGGAGCTCGTGAGGACTATCGATGAATTATCAAATGCTATAGGACAGTGATGCTAAGACCTAAAATAACCTATCTCATTTTTCAGGGATCACATTTTTTTTGGATTCGGCACAATGATCTCGCTTGATGCCAAAACTCGTAGTGTGCCTTAGTTCATAGGTGCACCACAGCTCAACTTTGAAACTATTGATCTTGGCATCGAATCGTCAATGCCATTAGCTTTAGGTAGGCAGGTGAACCCTAGTGACACCCTTGTTCTATCCATGAAGACCATCCATTATCTGTAGCCACCCCGTACTAAGGAGTCCCCAAGGTTCTCTAAGTGTGTTTTGAGGTTGATCTTTCGAGGGTCATAACTTGGAGCTTGTGAGGGCTATCAATGAACTATCAAATTCTACAGGATGGTGATGTTGAGGCCTAAAATAACCTCTTATTTTCAAGATATCATATTTCATTTGGATTTAGCACAGTGATCTAGAACACTGAAGGAGGAGGCATTATTAATCGACAAATATGAGCTATTTGCTTTGCCAGATGTAAAGAAATCTTCCTGATTCCATCTGAATATTAGTAGTTGATACCATTTGTATGAACATAACTATCAAGAATTAGGGAAAATTCATGATCTCAAACATTTAATATTTACCTCGAAGAGTTAGATGGTTGCCCAATTTTCATGGCATGTATCGTTGAATCATTTTTACAGTGGAAATCTCCCATCCATTTTTCGATAGACTCAACAGTAACTTTGTCATTTGAAGCAAACATCTAGACTGAATTTTCCCTCAATTGATTGGCCAAGAAGCCAAGGAATTCAAATCTTTTGTTGCCTATTGTAATACCTTCCTTCAAAATTGACAATATTTTATCGTATACTTGTGATCTTTGTGGTCTTGCATGAAAACCATATTCAGTTTTTGCAATCAAAGCAATTGAATAAAGCTTATTAAAGTCCTCCTCCACAAAAGAGACTTTGAGGAAATCATCAACATAATTTGAAAAATTCCTTGTCACTTGACTTGAAATATTCAAGTCAGGGCCCAAAAAGTAGACCCTAGTTGGAGTAACTAGGGCACGATGAGATTTCAATGTGCCATTATGTCTAGAAATTGTCAGAGACTTCAACTAATTTTGACTAGTTTGCAACTTCTTTACTTGATTTTGAAGCCATGTTTCTGGGTTGAAACATGTCAACTTCAATTTATGTGGTTCTATTAAGGCCAGACATATGTGCAAAACTGATTTCTTCTCATTATTTAGTAAATCAAAAAAGTGACAATTCAGTGTTGGGTCACTGAGTATCCCATGATAAATAAGAGAGTTGATTTGAAACAGTATCTCATAAGGTAGAATAACACCCTCTGGAACATTAATAGTTGGAACCATACATGGAAAGGGAGAAAATGAATTGTCATTTTCTAGAATAAGTTGCTTTGTCATTGCTCTATGTAGAAGCAAGCTTTCAATGATTTAAGTAAGCTCGATACCATCAAGAAGTTTCAAACAAAATGCATTTGACTATCCAATGCTACAGAATGTTGAGAAATCCATTGTCCTACACTAGATTAGCTCAATGTCCTCTTTGCAAAATTTGTAAGGATCCTGAGCAACTATCAAACATGATCTCTACATTGCAACCTTCTTAAAAATTCTTGGACCAAATTGCCACTGCGACAAAAAAAAATAACATCACATGTTAACTTTATTAGCATTCTACTCCAAGTCTGCAAGCACCATAATATTTGTAAAAAAAAAAGACAATTGCATGTGAAATAGGAGGTGAATTTAAAACCTTTCATGAGAAGAAAAATTTGATATCCGTCAGAAATTGTATACCTTTTTAACAGTTTGTGATAACAATTGCCTTTTCCTCATTTAGCAAATGCTTAGTTATCAAAGGTGGGTGTGATATAAAGTCAACATGTACATATGCTTAGAAAAGGGTTAAGTAGCAAACAATAAGTAAGAAGGCTGAGGCACTTCTTCGAGAATCTAGCATCATGTGTTAGTATTTAATGTTACAAAAATTACTTATATGTCTTCTATTTCTATTATTATCTATATAAGTCACACATCTTTTTTATGTTATTATAGTTTATATTTAAAAGACAAAATATATGTTAAAAGCATTTGGTTAGCTCAACCACTCAGAATAAGAATTTTCTAGTGCTAGGGATGTTGAGAATAAATATTGAATTCATATGATATTAATTTTTAAATGGACTAGTGATCTAAATGATTTTGATCTTGAAAATTTTATGGTTAAATAGGTTTTGAGTTAGAGTAGTGCAAGGATGGAGATTTTTAAGAAGTTTTGTCATCTATATCAGCATTGCCAAATGCAATAAGTGCTAAATAGACCATACATTCTTATAAGTCATAAATCTGTACAAACCACTACTCATATAATATGAATCAATAATAAAAATTTGAACTGTAATATACCATTTATTAAGAATGAACATATCAAAATAGACCAGTGTATTCATAGACAAAGTATTCAAATATATATCAAAATGCATAGATCCATATACAAAATGTGGCTAATCATGCCATCAGAATGTGTATAATATCAATGTTTCTGCATATAATGTGGCATATGCCATCTCAAAATGTCTCATGATGCATCTTATGACAACTATACTATCCTAGGGTGTTGGTGGATGATCAAAATGCAGCCTCTTCACTGCACTAGGTGGATCAGATGCATCCTACATAAAAATAATGGAAACCCAAAGTTAGATTACTATATTTATATGGTTCTTTGTATCTAACATTGAATTAATCAAATGCATAATAATATTTTTTCTAATATAGATTTATACTATCAAAATTTTATAATAAATACCTCTCTCTCGTTGACCTCTTGTGTCGATCAGGAGTCCTCTCATATGCCCTCAACAATGCTTCTACCTCTCTGATTGTGGGTTGTATATGTTTAAATATGTTTGTCAGATGAATCGACAATTTAGATTATAAAACTATAATTCATAGCATGCTAAATTTATAACACATTTAATCATGAATTCATAATACAACTTACTATTGTAGGCTCTTCCTTAGGAAAGAGTGGTTGCATCATCAAATCTACATAACTCTCCCATCAGACCTCATGTGCACTAGCAGTCTCCTATGAGATACAAAATAGTAGTTGTTAATATCATGGAAATCAGTTTTAAATTTATTTATGAAGATAAGGATAATAAAAAATAAGTGATACTTATACATAAAATGGGGTTCTCAATGCGAATGGAAATCCTTGATGGTCTACGATGCAGAATCTGTATATGCTCATCACCAATAGCCACGCCTTATATACAATAAAGAATGTAATTAAATGGGATTACCAAAAACATGTTACAAGAATTCATTGATATTGAATCAAATAGAAAGCACCTAATTACCTTTCCTTTGTCAATGGGAGTTGCCTCACCCCATGCACTTTGTCCCCCCAGGACTGGTGATACCTGCAAGATAAAAGAAAGTTTAGCAACCATATATGCTACAATATCAAATAGAAAAAAATTTGAACACAAAATAATGTACCTTATATGTCTCAAGGCCAAATGAAATGGCTAAGAGCATGGCATCATTAATCTATCTAAGCTCCTCCTCGGTCATCAACTAAACATGAATGAAGATCACATACATATAAAAGTCAATATGGCTTAAAAATTAAAATTACTCTATTATAAAAATTAACTTTAAAGCACATATTTCATAACCAAAAAAATGTATACACATACCAACACCGAAGGAGTCCATGCCTCTGCATTCCCCTCCTCTCTCGCATCAGGGTCTGTAGCCTTTGCACATGTTTTTGGTGTATCCTTGTCTAATACAAAATGATACTCAGGAAGATCACCTATGGCACCTAGGAAAATATTCTTTCATGTAATGCAAGTGTGAGGCACACAAATGTGTGATGAGCTAGTTGATGATGAACTAGAACCAGCATCATCAACACGAGGTAGGACTAGCCTAGCCTAAGATATCATTAGGCTACTCATCCAATGAATGGCTTTGATGGTCTAAGAGCTAGCCGTTGTCATAATATCTGGATGCTGCACTCAAGGAGGAGGGGAGATAATAGTGAGGGGGACAAAAGTGCTAGCTTTCTTCCACTGGGAAGAGGGTCTATCCTAAGGAGCTCCTAGTCCTAAGCCCATGTTGGGGTTCATGCTCCAATAGTTCACTTTAAGTTTCAACACAAATTTTGCATATAATTTTCTAAGGAAATAAAATGGTATGTCTAAATTGCCATGTGGAGGGATATTAAAGACCATCCACCAACGATCCCAAAAGTTTGCACGTATCGCATCATTTGTGTACCATCTAATCGATAGTTTGGATTTTTTTGGGTTGACTGGTAAACTCATTTTCAGGTTCGCAAAAAGGCTAGCCAAATCATCTTTGGTTATGTTGAGGGCCACAACCTCATCATAGTCCAAACCATAATCAAACATCTCATGCATTTCATCACACCAATGAAGAGCGAAATTTTGTTGGTTCATAAGGGTTTCAATGTTATCCACTATGGTGTTTAACATGGATAACATAGGAGCCAATGTGGGTACATTATTACATGTTCTATGCAAACCTCTCTACTCGATGAGATTTTTATTTATCAAATCCTCGATTTGAGGAGGGTTTTGAGGGGGTAGAGGATCATTTGGTGGATGATTTTGTGGGGGTACTAAATCATTTGGTGGGGGGTTATGAGGAATATTATTCCCTGCCTCAGTGTCATCATTATGATCAGCCATTCTTATTGAATTGCAAAACGTAATATATATTTTTAAAAAACCTTTATTTTAACCATTTTTTTCAAAAAAACCCTAGATTCAACTAAAACAAACAAAATCATGCAAAAATATATTGAATTTAGGTTTAAAATGAGTTAACAAAACAACAAAAACATACTTTGATATCCAATATCTGATTGTATATCTGATATCCGATTGCGATGCAAATACTGGCCCCCAAATATGTGAAATAAGGGCCCGCGGGTCTATGATTTTTTTTATGTAATGTCACAGATATCAGATATCTGATACGAACGACATATTATATTTTATATAACATATAACATATATCTTATATTGTATATATAATATATTACATTATATTATATTTTATATTATATTATATTATATTATTATTATACTATAATATTATTATTATTATATATTATTATAATTTATAATATAATATACTTTTTTATTATATATTATATTATAATATATTACTTTTTTTTATTATATTTTATATTATATTATATTATATTATATTTTATATTTTTTTTTTATATTTTATATATATTATATTACATTAATATATTATAATATAAAATATTATATTATATTATTATAATATAATATTATTATTATATTATATTATATTATTGTTATATTATATAATAATAATATTATATTATATTATTATAATTTATAATATATTATACTTTTTATTATATATTATATTATAATATATTACTTTTTTATTATTATATTATACTATATATACATATTTATTATATTACATTACTATATATTATAATATTAAATATTATATAATATTATTATAATATAATACATTATAATATAATATTATTATTATAGTATAATATTATACGATTATAATATTATAATAATAATTTTATTATATTATAGTATTATTATTATTATTATTATTATTATATTATATTATATAATATTAAATAATATATTATACTATTATAATATAATAATTTTATAGTATTATAATATAATAATAATAGTGTTATAAGTCATTGATTATCAGATATCTAATATGTGATCGGATATCCAATGTCAAATCAAATATCCAATAAGGCTCGGCCTTTCCTTCCAAGTTTGGTACCTAGATAGGTGGAAAAAAGTCAGAGCGGATTTTGAAGCGCTTTTAGATGTCTTCAAACTCTATTTTTTTCACATGCCCACTTTTTGGCTTCTCAATCTTTGGCTTCCATGGTTGTCAAGCTTTTCTTGTTGCTTTCTTAGGTGGAGTCACCTTTCTTGCTTGCTTGGTTTCCTATTCCTCCTCTTCTTCATCACTAGACTCAATTATCAACAATGTTTTCTACTTCTTACCAGGTCCTGTGGCCATCTATTTGACTCTCTTTATCTTTGTAGACACTGCTTCAACTAACCTCTCTGATTTTCTTTCTTGTTTACTTGGCTGAACATTAGAGACTACTGCATATGAAATGATTTGTCTCAAATATGTCTTAGCAATTGATACTAACAAGGGTTGTATGTTCAATACGCCTTGCTTCATTGTCTGTCTCATAGCCTCAAATTCACTCTTCATCATTTCGGCCTCTGATAGTCCCTTCTCCATGATAGATTCAACCTTCTTGTGAGATACCTTCTCCAAGGTTGTTTAATGAGCATGCTGAGTGATCTCATCAAGTGTGCCAAGTTTCTACTTTGCTTTATCTTTTTCTAAATTCAACAACAAGTCAATGTAACCAACTACAACATCATCATTCAACTCATAGCTCAAACGATCTAAAAATATCTCCCAAGGTTCCACTTCTTGAATGTATGTATGATCTGTGTCAACTAGAATAGATATATCATCCTTGAATCTATCCACAATTGTTGGTGAAAACCTAAATCTCTATTTCATCTTATTTTGAAATTTTTTCATTATTAGATTACCACTATCCAATAACTTATATATAGGTTGTCTTCTATATACCTCTAATATCTTCTCCATAGTGCATTTGTCACTACTCATTACATTTGTTACTAATAAGCAAGGAAATCTCTTTAGTACATGGAAGAATATGTGATTTATCAATGACTGGAATCTAAACACACCATTCTTTATTCTCTTAATCTTTTTAAGGTTTCCCAAGAGTTGCATCCTCATTATTTCACTCGAATTTACTTTCTCTTTCTCTACACATATCTTAAATGATGCATCTATGAATCCTGCTAAAATTTCACCTATCTTACAACATCAACAAACTAAATAGGCAATAATTCTACTAAGAAATCTCACATCATCTTTCTTGATGGAGTTGATTACCATAGCCTTTCCATTATATATTGCCTTAGTATAACTTTCCACTTTCTTCTTTCAGTGTTTCAAACTCAGATGTTTTCTTTGCTAGACTTGCTCTTAGATATGCATTTTTAATCTTCAAATTAGTTTCAACTTTGCTAGGATCATTTCTCAAGGTCAAATTTAGATTTTTAATCTTCAACTCATGCTTCAAGATCTTGTACTTTGTATTGAACTTTGAATATTCATCATCAATAGTTCCAAATTTAGTCAATTTAGGCTTTGATTTTAGATGATCAATCTTTTCTTTCAATTGACCAATGTATACTTTGGATTCTTCATATCTATCCTTCAGCTTATCTCTTTCTTTATTAAGGAGATCAATTTATTCAAGAGCTTCTTTGAGGTTCTTCATCAACTATTCCATATCCATGAGGATCTTACTTAAGTTATTAAGCCTCTTCAAAGTAACTGTGCTTTGATACCAATTGTTAGAAATAGTTATTACTAAGAGGGGGGGTGAATCAGTAATCTACAAACTTTAGTCATCAACTAGGTATTATTACTTAATTTAAACCATGCATAAAAAAGCAATAAATTCATGTTGAATAGTATTAGTAACAATGCACAAAGATAACTCATAACACCATATTTTATTAACTAGGGAAACCCTGGCCAAGGGAAAACCCCAATGGGGATGATACCCACTAGATAATATACTAATATATATCTTCTATTAGTTTGTGGTGACTGATTAGGAAAGTACTATACATGCTTCATAAATTCTTTGGGGCTTGGGCATCGCCTCAAAAAAAAATTTGTGCTACTATTCGCCATTCACCAATAGAACAAAATTTTGGGCTACTATTTGCCAATTGGTTATTGTTTGTATTCGCCAATGTATGGCCGACATGTTGTAAATAATTTTAACCCTAAAGTAGGAAAAATACTTGTATAAAAGGGCTTAGGGATAGGGATTGTTTTGTTATTGTGATGCAAAAATTGGTTCTTGTAGCAAGATAGAGTTGTAAGTGTGTTGGTACCCAATATAGATCCAGTATTTGAACTTTCAATTTCAAGTCTTGAAATTCTTTGAACTACTTCAAACTAGGTTCAAAGTGGTTTAATGTGGTTCAAATAAATTCAAAGTGTAGGCTCAAATGCATTTGATAGTTTAAGGAGTTCAATTCAAGACAAATAGGTACAAAGGATTCATAGGTTCAACTTGGTTCAAAGTGGTTCAATGAGGTTCATTTGGTTTAGAAGAGTTCATCTCATAGGTTAAATGAGTTTGGCAGTTCATAGAATTCAATAAGTTCAAGATGTTTTAAATGGTACAATAGGTTCATGGAGGATCAAATGGTTGATAGGTTCAAGGAGCTCAAATAGAGGCAAATTCAATCTAAAGTTTCAATAGTTCAAAGTTTAGGTTTCAAACATGACATGGTTCAGAGTGGTTCAATGGATTTGATGGTTCGACAATTTTATCTACCTGCAAATAGCAACCAATAACTTTTAACTCAGGCATAATCTTACCAATCACTTTTGTGGAAACATAGATGAAAATGATATCACCAACATATCTAAAAATGAAGGAGATCCAATAGTGGGATGATTAGTTATGCCTTCCATACTCGAACCTATCAATTTTTATTACTAAATAACCACCTTCAAACCTATTAGTTTTTATAACTCATAACCACCTTTGAGCCTATTAATTTTTATAACTATTTTTATAACTGAATAATTTATTTTTGTTGGAGGTTACTCATTGCCTAAAGATATAAATGTTGGAGCATTAGTTGGGGAAAGGGTTCCAATTTCTTTATGGAGGGAAAAGTTTGTGCTATAGCAGGAGGGGAGAGTTTTCCAAATTTTTCAAGTTCTTCTAAGAGAGAGTAAATTGTGGTGATGCAGAAGAGTAGAGTTTTATTTTTCTAGACTTTATGTTAGTTATAAAGGGGAGATTTTGATTTTGAAATGTAATGTAAGGGAGTGGAGTTTCATTTTCTTCTAGATGGTAATTCTAATGTAGTGTGTAATAAGATCTATATAGTCTTTTACATCATAGAGATGGGAGATTTGAGATATAACTGCAAACTAAAAATTTGAGTTTTGGTAGTTTTCTTTTCACTGATTGTTATCTTTGTGTAACTATGAGTTTTCTTTAAGTATGTCTAATGTTACTATTTTCTGAATACATTTTGATATCAAGATATCTTTGAAGCTTTGGTTCTTCATTTTCTTAGGAGGATGAAATTTATTTCTTTGTTTTTTTTCTTTGTAATGAAGTTTTTAGGAAAATGAACTTTGTGTTATTTGTTGTTCATTTCCTTTCAGTTTCTTAATTTTTCGCATCTATTTTATGTTTATGTATAGATGTTTGTAAAACTTTCTTGCTTTCAAGTTAAAAGCATTACCAGTTTTAGTATAGTTCATTCATTGTATATCTTGCATGGGGAGTTGTACCTGATAAAATTTAGAGGAAGGTTATCAATCCAATGATAACCTATCCAACTATTAGTGTTGATTTAGTCTTCATATCTAGGAATTTAGAGTTAATTTGTATATTTTTCATTGGAGGACAATTTGTTCACTAACAAAGGGATGCAGATTGTAATCAGTTTGTAATCACTAGATAATAATAATATCAGACTTGCTTTTGGTGGACGTAGCCCAAGGATTGGGTGAACCATGTTAAATCTTGGTGTCTTGTGTTCTTTTCTATGTGATCTATTATTTTATGATATTCATTATGTTTGCATGTAATTTTTATTTCTATCTATGGTTTAATCCTAAAAAGTGGCATCAGAGCCTAGGTTTTTTAGTTATCATCTACAAGAAAGTATCACAGTTGAATGGGAGCAATGGCAGATGAGGGTAAGCTAAGGGTTGATAGGTTTAATGGGTAGAACTTTTAGTTATGGAAGATGCAAATGGAATACTATCTTGATCAAATGGATTTATGGAAGTTGTTGGAAGGAAAAACCAAGAGTCAAGAATCTATGTCAAATGACAATTGGGATCTTTTGGATAGAAAGAAACCCAGAAGCATTGAATTATGCTTGGAACTATCAGTGGTATTTAATATTACAAAAGTGAAGACAACAGAAGAGTTGATTCAAACCCTAGCAAAACTGTATGAAAAGCCCTCCAATTCAGACAAGGTATTTCTCATGAAGCATTTATTTAATATGAAAATGACAGAAGGTGGAGAGTTTTTAGAACCAACAAAGGCCTCCTTGTGAACACTCACATTTATCTTTTACTAAGAAGATTTTGGTACGTTACAAGACAAACAATAAACCTTGGAGTGGATCCTTAAAAAGATTTTCTTTTCAACAGAGGAATTACGCTATGGATTCTTGCCATTGACCTCGTGCAAAATGAATGCCCTACAGAAGTGGCACTAGAAGGAGGGCCCAAAACAAAGAACCTACTATTGGAAATAAGAGAGATTTGATAAAGTTTTAAAATTTTTGTACCCTTGCAATAATCTAAAATCCGTAAAAATTTAGAAATCACTTCTAAAATTTTTAGAAATTCAGATCCGCATGTCCATAGGTACACAGGTCTGCAGGTCCGCAAGTCCGTAGCTCCACAGATCCTTAGGTTTATAGAACTCTATGGTGCACAAAATTCAGAAGAAAAGAGGAATTGTACTTTTGCAGAGGTGCACTTTTTCTAGAATTGATAAAAGTTGGAATATATTGATCCAAGATCCCATTCTAGTGAGCATTAAGATCATCACCAAGTGCCCAAGAATTTCTAGAGCTTACTCATTTTTGTAAGCCATGTAGTGATAGAGGAATACCCCAAATTCATCCACTTCCATTTGGCATTTCATCATCTTCTTCTATTCCACCACCCATTCAACCACCAGGTGGACCTCCACATATTCCAACACTCCCATCACCATCCCAGCCACCTTTAGGTCCACAAAATCATCCAATGCTCTTTTTTGCAAATGCAGTTGATTCACCCATTAACTTGAGGGGTCCCCTCCATGACCTCCCTAGGAATCCTGAGAAATTGTGTCCAAGGTTCATTTACAGAGAACAAGAACTACCAAAGATCATGTCAAGGTTTTTAAGGAAATTTGTAATCGAAAGAAAATTGCTAATGAAGATGCGGTTCTTCATTTATTTCCCTACTCTTTGGGGGAAATTGCCTTCCATTGGTATGTGAACCTACCACCAGGATGTATTGGAGAATGGGACACTTTCAAAAAAAAATTCTTGGAACAATTCAAAACATTCATCAATCCAGCAGTGATACATCAATAATTCATATAAATAAAAAGGGACCCAGCTGAGATAGTTTCACGCTTCAATCATCTCTTTCATATGGCCTATCACAAGTTGGAAACACCATACAAAATACCTATTGAAGCCTCCATCCAAGTTTATTTGAATGCTATGAACCCTCTTACAGTGATCTTTCTAAGAAGACTTCCCAAAGCAAATATTGACACATTGGACAAAGTCTTTGCAGAAGTGATCACATTCATGAAGCAAGCTAATCCTAATGGGGGAGGAATGATACTTCCTACACAAACAGTCCCTAAAATGCCAACATACCCCATGGGAGCACCCACCATGCCTAGTTAGTTCATACCTATGAACCTAGTTCTGTTGCAGTAGGCACTCACTCCACAAACTCAATCGATAACGTATCCAGGGTATGAGCCCCTAAAAAATAGCTTTCTTTGAACAAAAAGCAATGGTTCCTGTGGAAGCAGATAAAAATCTCCTTTCAAAAGTTCATCAAATGAAGAAGACCATTTCATAAATGAACAACAAGTCATGTCTTAGATTGTCACAAGGAAAAAATAACAACTTCCAAAGAAATAATTTTATCCCCTACAACAACAATTTTGGTCAGAATTACAACAAGAACAGTGACAACAATGTAGGAAACAATGGTAGAGGAAACAACTTCAATCCTCCTGATCGCAACAATGGCTTCCAAAGAAAAAATTGGCAATGGAACACTCAACCAAATAATGGAAGCATCCCTACTGATAACAAAAAAAACAACATTTAGTATGCCGATATCAATCAGTATGATGATGGCCAAAATATGCCTAGCAACGATGGTCTATACTATAATGGTAATTAGGAGGTGAATCAAAACTCACAAGTGAATGATAATCCTCTTCCTATTCAATTCAATGCAATGCTAATAAAATCTTACAATTCTACATAGAATGTACAAGTGGAACAAAAATCACGTGAGGAATTCTCATTCCCTTTTAGTGAAGAACCCGATCTTCAACATGATGAGATGTTTGCCTTTCAAAATGACAATCAAAATACATACAATCTTAGAAACAAAAAGGATCCCTTGACTAATGGAATTCCTCCTAGTTTGCAACCAACTCCACCAGATCTTAGAGCAAACAACAATTTGCCACCGGTAAGGCTAACCCAAGGAGGACAATAGTATCAGAATCAAGTGAACATACCAACAATACTAAAGAACCTTGCTTGGTCTACTAAAAAGTATAATGTGTTTGAAGTTCTAAAGAAAATAAAAGCCAATATGTCCATGTTTGACATGTTGTAGAATTGTCCACAACAAAGAGAAGCACTCATGAAGACATTGGATAATAGAAAGGATTCCCATAATATGAACAATGTCCCTCAAAAGATGGTGCCACAACAAGTAAATGTTGCAGAAACAATGCCCACTATGTTCAAGGAAAAAGTTGAGATACCCCCATTTTTGCTAAGCATAAGGATATATGGGAAGAATCTTCACAATTGTCTTATTGATTCAAGAGCTTCATGTAATGTAATGCCATTATCAATAGCTCAAAGGCTAGGAGTTAATCCTCAACCCTCTAACTGAGTGGTAATACAGTTGGATAAAACAGAGGTAAAAGTCATTAGGGTATTAAAAGATGTGTGAATACAGTTAACAGTTGATCCTTGGATCAAAGATATTATCGACATACATGTGGTTGATATCCTAGAGACATATGAATTACTCCTAAGAAAAGAATGGACAAAATGTCTTAGAGGATGGTTCTCTTTAGATTTCACTCAATTATGGTTGCCATGGAAAGGACTGAACAATCAAATCAAGATAGATGATGAGCTGAAACTGAAAACAATGATCACAGATTACAATGCCCTGAATGAGATAGCATTCTTACAATTAGATTTGGGTTCATACAAAGTGATGGTATTGAAAATGGTTCCAAACAATACATCTCAAGATCAAAATAAAGAACCTAAGGTGTCGGTACCCAAAAGTGAGACTATGACACAATTCAAAGAGAGTATGGTGACTAATCTACATTGTTTAGGAGAGGAAGATGACCCTAGTATCCTCCTCCTTCCAAGTTTTATCTTGTTGCACAAAGTTAGTCATTCAAAGTTTGAATTTTTAGTATGCCAAGAAGTAGTAGCAAAGGTATTAACACAAATGATGGAAAACAAGAGTACAAAGACCTCAAAAAATGAAATTACTGAAAGCCAAGTTTTTGTGAATTCATCTAACCTTATTGAATAGACTAAAGAAGAAAATGAAGATTTAAATGTATCATACATTGATACCTCTTTAGATGGTGGAGGTTTATCTTCTCCTCCTCTAGGGATGATTAAATTTTAGAGAAGAAGATGATATGTCAAAGGTAAGGGATGGACTTCGGTAGTCATTCATCCTAAACCTAAAGTTGAGCAAATCAAAGAGCTAATAGGGGAAATTCATGAGAAACAAGAGAAACACACACTTCCTATATCCATAGGATATGAAGGAGATTCATCAAGCCCTACACAAGAAAAGTTACAATGGGTTCCTAAGAAATAGTCATTCAAGACTCAAGTAAAAGAAAAGTTAAGGACGAATAAGCACAAAGTTAGAAAACCAAAGGGAAATGTAGTTTGGATACTCTTATTCGATGGTTCTAGATGCAAATTAGGAGCCAATGAAGGTATTGAACTAATCAACCCAAAAGGTAGATCTTTCTATGCCGCATGTCAATTGCAGTTTAGATGTACTAACAATGGTGCAGAATATGAAGCTTTGATTCGAGGACTTCTCTTTGCATTGGAAAAAGGAGTCACTACTCTTATAATCAAACGGGATTCTCAATTGGTTATATGACAAGTAAAATTCATATACTCATGCAATGACAAAAGATTAATCGCTTATAGGAAAAGGGTAAGGGATATAATGGATGACTTTCAAGCTCTAAACATCAAATCCATTCCAACAAAAAAGAATGTGGTAGCAGACACCCTTGCTATTTCATCTAGTGCTTTGCAACCAGCTGAAAAGATGAAGTTAAAAAGATTCTTAGTCAAATTGGTTGTTGTTCCTTCCATTCCTGACAATATCATGAACTTTTAGGTCTTTCAAGATGATCAACATATACTCAAGTTTATTATGTGCAGTCACCATTTCAAGGACAAGAGATTGATGATATAGCTGAGAGCAAGCCTAAAGATGATGAGCTTGAGGATGATGATGGAATCCTTAATTTGAAAACCAATAGAATTCCAAAAGGAATGGTCAAACCTAAATGCGTCTTTGACCACAAAAAATCAAAACTCATTAGAAGGGAAACTCGAGAGAAAGGAATCGAAGAATGTGACTCATACAATTTGGGTACTGATGAAGAACCAAAAATGGTGCAAATAGGAAAAGCATGCAATCAAAAAGAAAGGGATGACATGCTCAAATTGCTCATTAATTATAAATATGTTATTTCTTGGAGCTATGAAGAGTTAAAAACTTATGATCCTAAGATTATCGCACATGACATCCCATTGAAACCAGATGCTAAACCTTTCTAATAAAGACAATGACCAGTAAATCCAATAATTGAACCACTGATTATGAATGAAGTTAAGAAACTTCTAGATGCTAAGATCATATTTCCCATCTATCATTCCACATCAGTGGGAAATTTGGTTCTCGTACAAAAGAAGACTAGAGAGATTCATCTTTGTGTTGATTTTTGTAACTTGAATTTAGCATCTCAAAAGGATAACTACCCTCTACCCTCACTAGATGAGGTGTTGCAAATCATTAATGGTTCAAAGATGATGTCATTCTTGGATGGTTACTTAGGATATAACCTGCTGATGGTCGATGAAGAAGATAGGTTAAAGACTACTTTCACAACCAAAAGGGGAAAGTTTTCTTACAAAAGGATGATTTTCGGGTTGATTAATGTGGGAGCTACATTTCAATGAGCAATGGATGAAGCTTTCAAAGGATTGATAAATAGGTGTATAGTCATCAACATGGATGACTTGACTATCTTTTCAATAGATCAAAGTACTTATACTATTGATCTAAGGCAGGTATTCAATACATGTCATAGGTATGGCATATCACTCAATCCCAAGAAATGTTTGTTCGGTGTTACTAAAGCGAAGCTTTTGGGACATGTCATTTCTAAAGTCAAAATTTCCATTGATCTAGATAGAGTTGATTCTATTTTGAAGTTAGCACCTCCACACAGCTGGAAGGAATTGAAATCTTTCTTTAGAAAGATAAACTTTGTACGTAAATTCATAAGTGGTTTCACAGAGATAGTTCACCCCCTCAATGATTTACTCAAAAGGGGAGCTAAAATAGAATGGGTATCGGAGATAAAGAAATCATTCCAAGATATTAAGGTTTCCATTTCCATAGGCCCAGTTTTGGTAAGTTCAGATTATGAGCTACCATACAAGATTTATTCCTTTGCTTTTGAATATTCTTGTGTAGGGATCTTGACACAAAAAAGAGAGAAGGAAGATGAGTGACCAATTGCTCTTATGAGTTGTCCTCTAAAGAACACTGAGTTGAAATATTCAAATCTTGATAAATAGCATTAATCAAGGCAGTAAAGAAGTTTCATCACTACATACTTAGAAGTAAGGTGTATGCAATTGTACCTGACCCAGCAATAAAGATGCTTTTGATGCAGAATGAACTTGGTGAAAGAAGGGGAAAGTGGATGGAAATACTCCAAGAATTCAATCTATGAGATTAGTTAAAGGCCAAGGATTGTCCAAAATGATCGCTAACAACCAGGAAGGAAATCAAAAGGAATTCAAATTTGATGATGAAATAGATGAAGATGATCAAAAGAAGATGGTTATATCACAAGTTGATATTAATCAAGGTGTAGTGATAGATGTGTGGTACCAAGATATTGTCCATTGTCTCTTACAAGATCAATGCCCCAAATGGATGAATAGTTCACAACGTAGGGGACTTAAGATGAAATGAAAGCCTTACAAGTTACTTGATAACAAGCTATATAAAAGGAACTGTGAAGGGATTTATTTGAAATTCTTAAGACATGAAGAAGCTAAGGATGTCTTGGAACATTTTCATGACAAGTATGGTAAAAGACATAGTTCAGTAGAAGCAACAGCTCACATGATTCTAAGATTAGGTTATTTTTTGCCCTTGATATTCAAGGATACTTTTGAACATGTGTGTTCTTGCCATATATGCCAAACTAGTGCTAACAAAGAGAGGCATCCGGCAATGCTGCTACAATTAATATAGGAGGTGCACCCTTTCACAAAATGGGGACTAGATTTCATTGGCCTAGTAAACTCACCATCATCAATTGGACATGCTTTTATTCTTACAGCTACAGATTACTGCACACGATGGACAAAAACAAAGACTTTTAGAAATTTCACTGCTAAGGTGGTGACTAACTTTTTGGAAGAACATATTGTTACTAGATTTGGAATGCCATTAGCTCTTGTATGTGACAATGGATCTACATTTACATCTGTATTCTTGACACAATGGGCATTTGAAAACAAAATCATCATCAGATTCTCCTCAAATTACTACCCACAAGGAAATGGGGTAGCGGAGTCTACAAACAAGAACTTAATCATTGTGATAAAATGATTGCTAAAGGAGAATCCTAGGGATTGGTATACAAAATTCAAATATGCCTTGTGGATGGATTGGGTCAGAGTTAAAAAGGCCTTAGGGACTTCTCCATATCTACTAGTTTATGGGCAAGAACTGGTATTCCCACTCAATCTTAAGATTCTTGTCTTAAAATTCATGAGTGGGTATGCTGATGACACTGACAAAGTAAAAATCTGAGTGATGAATCTTTTGGAAATGGATGAGAAATGAACAGCTACATTAGAGCACATGGCTAAACATTAAGCTATTGTTAAGAGATGGTTCGACAAGAGGGCCGTGATAAAATCCTTAAAGATTTTTGACCTTGTTCTACTGTGGGATAAGGTGAAAGAAAAAATAGGTAGTCATACCAAGTTTCAACACTTGCGGATAGGCCCATATCAAATTGTGAAAATTCTCAAAGAAAACACTTTTAAGCTAAGTTTCTTACAAGGAGAATTTCTAGCTTTTCCCATAAATGGGCAATTTCTAAAACATTATTTTGAAGCCTAAAAAATTTTTAAAATTTTTTTAAAAAAAAAAAAAATTAGTTAGATTTCAATTCTGCATCTAGATTAGATTTTTATTTCTACAAGTGTATTTCTTTTCAAGTTGTGTGTTTTCTTTCAGTTGTGTGTTCATATTTAAAGTTATGTTAGTCCTAGGGGGTAAGGTGTACTTGGGATTTTTCTCAATATTTTACTAACCACTCTTTGGTCCCAATTTTAGGAAGAGGTATTTCTTTGTTAAAATATTTGGACAAATGTGTGTCTTATACCAATCGAGCAATAGACGTTTCTTGTGGAAATAAGAGATTTTCAGTCAAGAAATCAAGACTTTAGACTAACAAGTTCTCAACACTTTGAAAATTTTAAGATTTCATCCTTTTTGGTTTTTTTGAATTCAAGTCAAAGATGATGAGAGATGATCCAAACTCCAATTGGTTCAAATAGGAAGGGTCTCCTCGAGAGATTGCTAAGATCATTGATTGGCATGAGAGTTTCCAAAAGAGTTCTAAAAGAGGAATGCAAGGGATATTCACAAGAGATCAAATCCAAGAAATGACACTGATGTCCTAACTACATAGTCTAAGCATAGTTAGGATGAGAGAGAGAGAGAGAGAGAGAAATATAGTGTTAAGACTGAAGGATTCCAAAGATCTAAAATGGCAAAAGATACGTTCTCAAAATAGAATATCTTATAGTCAAAGTATTGCTTCATCAAAACTAGCATTCTTAATGACACGGAACAATTTTCTCAAAAAGCTAGAAAATTAAAAGAGCATGACATCCCACCAAGAGCCCTCGAATTGATTCTCTCATCTGGTCAACCAATTGATTAATAAAGGTCTTTGTGGAGGTTCCTACGAATGAGCTTGGAGGAGTAGAAGATCATTTTCAAGTTTTCAAAAAACTTGGATAAACTGCATCCTAAGGCATCAAAGGGAATGAATACACATTGTACACACTGAACTTGAAAATCTCGAGTCCTAATGTTTTGACTATGAAGTCATCTAAAATACACTTGAGGTGTTCAAAGTTCGGTTGGTGTTTGACACACATCAAAATAATGTTTGATGATGAAGAAATGCCTTGGTCATTTCTTCTTTTTTTTAAGGGTTATTTTTTGTGGTGTCCACAACACATGCTCTATTCCTCAATAGGAATGGGGACCCCCTACTTTTTTTGACTCTCAGACTCATAGTGCAAGAATCGAGGAAATAAAATTTAGCTAGGAGCCTTAGAGTAAAAAAAGGAAAAGAAAAAAAAACATCTCGCGTGCACGCATCAAGGCATGAAATGCTTTGTAAAATAGAGAGAGGGTTATAAAATCCTCCCTCCCCCTCCCTTCTTGCTCATTTTTCACAAGAGCAAGGAGGAAGAGGTAAGTGCCTTCCTTCCCCCCCCCCCCCACCCCCAAAAAATTTTCATGCAGGTGCATACGCTTCCTATGCGTAGTGCCCTTTTTGGACACCCGAGCATTGTGCATAGATGATGTGCCATTGCAACACCGTAAGCATGCCCTTTTGGGTGTGCACGCGATGCTTGTGTCACACCCTTTTTGGGTGCGTATAGAACTTGCATGTGAGCAGCACCTTTGCAATGTCATGCCCGCACGTCCATTTTGGCATGCGCATGGGTAACACTTGTGCTTGATCACCCCCTTTTGACGGCCTACATGTGGCACTATGTGCACTCCTTCTGGTGCACACACAGTGCTCGTGCCAAAGCACAAGTGGTGCACGTGTATGTGCGTAGCATCCTTTTGGGCATGCAAGCAATGTGCCACCCTCATGCAAACCCTAGCCCCGCATGCCACCATGCCTCCCCCCACACACCTCATTTTTTTAATTTAATTTTAGTTTAATTAGTTTTAAAAGAAAATAATAATAATAATAAATAAAATAAATAATTCCTTAAGGGGGACTTTTTTTTACATTTTTCTTTTCTTTTTGATATCTAATAATCAATCATGGTCTTTTTCTTGTGATGCACAAGTAATATAATTAGATGGCATCCACATCTAGATCAGTAGCAAAACCAGTTGTGTACAAGTTCCAAGGCATAATCCCAAAATCACAATTGCACGATGAGTATTCTGAGATCAAAGACACAGAACTTGGACACACAGACTTGGGAGAGTTCTTAAGAGTTTGTAACAATCCAACCAAAAGGTCATCCTTGAGATCTACCCTAATCTATTCTAAATTAGTAAATGCAGCATCACATCCCATGACCGTGCAATTAGCTAAATTGATTATGACCCTATCTCGACATTTTGTTCCTAATGAAAGGGTTGTAAAGAGCATCACTGGGGAAGTGGTCTTGGATCTATGACCTAATAATATCAAGAGGGTTTTTCATCTACCTAGAGTCGATCAGTTCATTAGGATTTTATATGAAGCAGCCAAGAGGTGGCATAAGGATCATTATTAGGAGGCCATCGACATCATATATTCATCATACTTCATTGACAAACCACCTCAGGGGAAGATAATCAACAAAGTGGATATGACTCGAGGATACATGAAGGATGACATTGGATATTCAATCATTCTCCTGAGAAGAGTTATGGGATTGCCTGCAACAGGTCGTCTCACTCCATTCATGGTTAACTTCATTGAGACCATCAGACATGCAAAGATGCCACTGGATTGGGCTACTGCACTTAGTGAGAACTTATGTGACCAATTGTAGATAGTAAAGGACAAGAAGAAGTTCTATATGACTTCTTACGTGGTGTATCTACTTGCAACAAGGGCAATCGATTATCTTAGGTTGTACAAGAAGGTCAGTATGTAGGACTCTAATGCATGGTCGTATATAGTCTATCCTCAACTAGTGAAGAAGAAGCTCTCACCACAAAGCAAGGAATATAGAATTGTGAATGATGCCTTCATCTTTTCCATCATTTGATTCATCAAAGGGGATTATGGGAAGAGATTGCTCGATCAGGCCAAGATGCAAATCATAGCTCTTGGTGCATATTTCATCCAATTTTGAACATTCACATACATTCGGGTTGGTGGTGCATCCATCCATCCAAAGAAGCTCCCAAGGTACCCAAGTGACAAGTTAGTACTGATGGAAATATCTCGGTAGATTGAGTCAACTTATGAGAGGATCAAAAGACAACGGAGGCCTTGTTGGGAATGGCCTTTTGTAGTAGGAGCATACCAGGTAAAGAGAAAACAAGATATCTAGACTTTTGAGTGGGAATGGGAAAATTATCCTCTTGAAGAATATAACTCTCCCCAACCATTCTTCGACAATGTTGGTAAAGTGGAAAACCTGGTAGGAAAAGAGTTCTATCATGAGGACACCATTGAAGATCATTGGATGAATGCCACAAATGACTATGATGTTCGTATCAGGGACTATTGTAGAATGACTTTTTATTTAGTAGAGAAGGCTCTCCATTTGACCATCCCAGATGAGATAAGGCTACAAGACTCACAGGAGCTACTAGATCCCTTATTCAATATAGATAAAGTTAGCCAGAGGCCCATCTTGAATGCAAAAATTGATAGAGAAGAAGGAGATGATATTAATCATTAATCAAGACATGTCATTAAAATGATAAAGAGTTAGATCAAGAAACCCTTTCAACTTGATCCAATTCTAGATACAGTGATATTCCATATACATGCTCACCCAGAAAGGGTAAAGGGGAAGAAAGTCACAGTTCCTATCTTTGTGCTCCAATCTCCTATCAGGCTAGAAATAGTCTACCAGCTTGATCATCTAGTGGAATACTACCATCTTTTAGAGAATAAGAAGTAGAAGATGAAGAGAGCCTCTCCTCAGAGGATTCAAGAAAAGCATGTTGAAGAATAGGCCCCTTCGTAGTGATAGGAATCCACTCCCCAAGAACCCCAAGATGGTGGAGCTTCTCATATCCAAGTTGAATTTCCATTGCCTCTGGTTTTGTTGAGTCAACAAGAAGAGGGAGAATTCTAGATACATCCATTCATCTGGTGTATGAAGAGCCCACTTCTCCTATGGTTCCACAGAAACAAAAGAGGATCAAGGTTAGAATGAATAAGAGGCAAAGAGTTCGTAAAATATTAGTGCCTAATCCCTCTATTTGTGAAACCATTCTCAAGGAAGAATCAGATGAAGGGGAAATAGAGTCTAATGAAGAGGAGGAGCAAGTGCCTCTACAAAGGAGAACTCGGCTGACCAAAGCTATAGAATTGGAGAGAAGGAAGATTGTCACAAATACCCCACCACCCACCCAAGCTAAAATGGTTGAACTCTCTTCTTCAAAAGATGAAGTACAATGATGGGTGACTAAGAAAAGGGGACTAGTCGATGATGTTCTCTCCATCCCAAATTTTGATTTCATGCCAATAGGTACAAAATTGGTTGGAGATAAGATTAGAGATACTCCTATAGGTGAACTTCAATAGCAAGGTCGAATGTAGATGCCACCTGAGACACAAGGTCCTCATCTCACTCTTCCCATCTTCACCTTAGGTTATGATGGTAGATAATGTTTTAGTGACACCTCCACCTCTGAGTTTAGAAGAACATGTTAATAAGGAATTATAATTACAAGGAGAACCAGAACCAAGGGTTACTGATGAGCCATCAAAAGAGGCACAGGTAGTAGAATGTATACAACAACGTTCTCAAGAAGTTGAAGATCAAACTATGGGATCTACAAAAACCAATACTATAGAAGAAGAACCCTCACAACAAGAGACTCCAAGCAAGAGTGATAGAGGGAAGGAGGTAGTTGAACACATCCCTTCATCATCTAGAGCCAAGGTTATAGAAAGACATATCCCAAGATGGTTTTAGAAAGAGATAATGAGAAGTGCAAAGCATCAATTTCATGCTTCAGAGGATGATATTTGTGACATTGCAAAGATTTTGAACAAGCCTAACTCTCCATTACATGATGCAATGCCATTTGTGTTCATTACTACTACTTGGAACTAGGAATCATTTGCACAAGTGATTCACCCTCCAAAAGGTATAGATGAAGAATTTGTTAGCCTTTAGGACTATGAAGTGAAAGATATCATGTTAGGAAAGCCTACACAGGATACTTCCCAACAGATGATGACTATCAGAGTCAAGGAGGTTCTTAGCCATATGGAATAGGATGAGATTGAAATCAAAACACTTCAAAGGCAAGTTGAGATTTTAAAGGGATATTAAGCTGAAGTCATTGGTCCTCTTGATTCTAAATACCCTCAGGAGACTTTGAATACCATTCTTAGAGAAGGGGAAGGTGTATGGCTCAGTCCATTTTTGAGAGCTTGTCAAGATTGGTGAGATAGCCTTGAGGATAGAGGTGTTACTATAATCATAGGAAGTCTGAAGTTATTGCATGCTACACAAGATAATGTTGATAAAATCATGGGAATTTTGAGATAGGACTTTAGTATCATGGATGAGGTACGAGCATGGAGTAAGGATTTACAAACTTTCCAAGCCATAAAAGGGAAAAGGTATCGTATTCTGATTGATGTATATATCGGAGAAGGGTTAGATATGATAGATGATTGGATAGAAAAGATTGCATATGGAAATAAGTGATGGAAATATTACATGATGAGATACATAGGCTCAAGGACCAAGCCCGAGACTGAATTTTGGAAGCAGAAAGGTCATACAATGATGCATGTTTGTACTTTTTGAAGATGAAGAATGAGAGAAGCTTTTACCAGTTGAGGTAGTTGTGAAAATTTTAGAAAGACTTTAGAAGAAGCATCTAGTGATGAAGACATCAAAGAAGTGTTTAGGATAGAGGAAGCACTGTCAGAGTTGGACACCAAACTTGGAGATTTTGTAGAAAATTGAATTGAGGTGGACAACTATAGACAAAACGTCAAAGACAAGTATGAGGCTTTGGATCTTCTAGATGCTACTAATATTACTGATATTATAGAAAAATTCAAGGGCAAACATCCAAGCATAGCTATGGGATAAACATGAACAAAACCCAGATGCCAAAATTTCAATTTTGACACTTAGTAAAATTTTGAGATTTTTGACCCAGTTGAGGTCCGCAGGTCCACAAATCTGCAGCTCCATAGATCTATAGCTCTGCAATTCATAGGTGCACTGACACTTGATTGCCAATTCCAAAAATAATACTTTCCATGCATCGGGAGCACATTTTGATGGCAAGTTAACTCTAACACACACCTAATGAAGTGCCAGTTTCCATTTTTGATGCCTCCATGCACTTCTACTTTGACTAACGGCTTCCTCCTACTTTCTCTCTCATGCTTTCATTATTTTTGACATGTAAAGGGCTCATGCATCTAAATAATGAGTAAAATATGAATGGAGTCCCTCTAAGCACCAGTTAGATGGTCAGTTTGTATATATTTAGTTTGTTTAAATATTTTAAAAGCATTTTATTGCATCAAGATATCTCTCACTCTCAACACATATTGACGAGATGATTTCTTATAAATACTCCATTGTAAAATGTAAAAAGGGCTATCGTTATTATGCAATAAAATTATTCTTTTGGTGCTAGCATTTGGAGTGTAGTTATTCGTGCCTGAATGTGTCATTGTTTTGTGAATTTTATTCATGAGATTGTGATTGAGCCAAAGGTTTATTGTGTTGTTTCTAAATGTGCAATCTTTTAGTTTTGGTGTTTGCTACATATATATGAATTTTGCTGACATAACGAGCTTGAGAAGAGATCACTCAATTGTATCTACATAGCTTTTTGTCTCGCATGAGTGCACTTTTTGTGGCCTTGAGATTTGATGAAGAGTGAAACATCATTCAATTTGTTAAAGATTCTCACTCACAATTGCATCAGTGGATTCTAGGAAGTGTTGCTCCTATTTTCATTGGTTTTCTACTCATTTCTTCAAAGGTTTAACTTGCAACGTGTTGTGTTATGTAGCTTATGTCCATTTAGGAATTTCAATTTCGAGTTATTTGATTTCATGTTATTTTCTTTAAATTTCATTATTTTCTTTGCTAACCCCTTGTTAGAATAGGACCTCATAGTAGCTGCATTATTAGAGTTGCATCCATTAAAAAAATAGAAAATACAAAAATATTGTTTTTTTGGTGTGATATTTTGAGACAACAAACAAATTTTACTTTGATTCCAAGATAAAAGAGTTTTTAGAACTAGCAAAGGCCTCCTTGTGAACACACACATTTATCTTCTACTGAGCAGATTTTGGTATGTTGCAAGAAAAATACTGAACCTTGGAGTGGATCCTTAAAAAGATTTTCTTTTCAAGAGAGGAATTATACTATGGATTCCTATCATTGACCTCATGCAAAATGAACACCCAATAGGTGGATCTATTACAAATCATTTAAATGATTCTAATACTATTAATAGTCAATTATCTTCTATGGGTATCAATTTTGATGAAGAAATTAGGGTTCTCTTGATTTTGTGTTCTTTTCTTGAAAGTTGGAATGGCTTAGTAATGGCTCTAAGTAATTATGTTTCTAGATCTAGTACCCTAAAATATGATGATGGGAATGGTGTTATTTTGAGTGAGGAAACTCGTAAGAAAACCTCAAGTGGATCTACATCAAGAAGTTCTTTGAATGCACAACATTGAGGCAAAACAATGAAAAGAGGAAGTAATCCCAAAAATCATAGAAAATCAAGAGGAAAGTCAAAGGGGAGGAGGTCTCAATCAAGAGGACTGAATGACTGCTAGTACTGTGGGAGACCAAGGCATAAAATAAAAGATTGTTGGACTCAAAAGAAAAATGAAGGAGATAAAATAGATGGAGACAAGGAGGAAAATATGGTAAATAAAAAATTCAAAGACAATGCTTTGCTTCTGTCTTTACACTAGTACAAAAACAACAATATATTACTAAATAAACTGCTAAAAATTGTAGATATATGACTAATTTTGATCATGTGACCAATGGTAGTTTATTGCCAAACATTTATCTCCTAACCAAATTTATGACTAAACTATTTTAATCATTGATTAGGTCATTGATTTAGTAGTTTATTGTTGTTACTTGGTAATTTATATGGTAGTATATTTGGTAATTTTGGGGTAGTATATGTGGTAGTATATTTGATAATTGATTTGGTAGTATATTTGGTAATTGATTTGGTAGTATATTTGGTATTTTTTGGGTAGTATATATGTTAGTTTATTTGGTAGTATATTTGGTAGTATATTTAGTAATATATTTAGTATTATATTTGGTAGTTTATTTAATCATTAATTTAGTCATATTAGGGCACGATGGAATTGAACCACCATCCTCCTACTTATAAAGTAGGTGCTCTTCCATTGAGCTAGTACCCTTTAAGGAATAATGCAAAAATTTGACAAATTTGTCTTCCCAACATTAAATCTACCATGATCATGGTCATTGTGTCATGTCCAAAATTTTACGGCAAAAAAACAACAATTTTTTTAAAGGTGATAAAAACTAAGTTAATACATTCTAACATTGAATGTGTCATGGAAATATGGTGATTGAGTTGAATTCTTTGAGGTTGCACAATTAGTTTGCTAGTGTCCTAGGGTTTTTAGTCTCTGGCTAAAACATTGTCTTGGAGAACTATACATGAAAGGGTTTGGTTTTCAATGGTATGTCATCAAGTCAAGAGGTTCTAGGTTCCCAAGCACTTATGTTGATTTCAATATAAGTAGGTATAACTAAATGATGTTAGGTTCACAAGGATCATTTTTTGTCATGCAAATAGAACCCTTATGCAATATTGATATAGTTAGGGTTCAACCTTACATAATAGCTTTGTCAACCTTACTTAACTATATTGAGTTACACATCATTTGATTTGATTCATAACACAAGTCACATTAGATTTGTTTCATTATCATACACTTGTTACAAAATACTAGGTTAGTCCCCTACATAAACCAATATGCACTTAAAGGTTACACTATCCAATTATTAGCATAACCTGTTGGAACTAAATAAAACATTATTTTCTTACTGTTAAATCAATTATAACATTTAATTCAGCTTCTAGCATAACCCTATATCAACTATCAAGTTATCTATACTACTCTAACCTATACCACCTTCTAACCATAACATAAGCATTTACTAACTAAATTACCCACACTTACAAATTCATGATGCTACATTAAGTCATTCAAATGATATAAGTTTTGATAACAATACCCTATCATTACTCATATATAGGAAACACAATTTGACAAACTATTTACACTAGCATGGTTATCGACCCTTATTTATATACTAACTGATTAATACTTTATTTATAAACTTATGTTTCAACATTAAATTGTATTCTACCAACTTTAATAACCTACTATCTATTAGTATTTTTAGTTACTAAGTTCGTTCAACACTTTAACTACTAACTCAGTTCCTTAACTTTTACCAACTAATTATTCTCTTTCCATCACTTCTACTAACCTCCACTAGATCCCTAATAGTCTATTTTCTTACTAATTTCTACCTTACCACCAATACTCTTTACCCTAACACTTACTATTTACATTAACCACCAACTAAATTTAATAAGTAAACTATTGAATACCAACTAATATTATTTACTAACTAATTCAAACTATCTCCATTGTACCCTTACTAAATAACATTACCTACTAACAATATTTTACTACAAATTTATCTACATACCTACCTATCATCATCTTACTTTAATTTAACAATCTTTGACTAAAATTTAATTTTTAAATTATCTCATTCCATTTACAAAATTCATTTTCACATCAATCCCATTTTCTAACTAATGTTTGTATGCCAATACATATGGTTACTAACTAATAACAAATCTATTTCTACTAATTAATTAATCATAAGTAACAAACTGACTAAACAACTATACCACTAACTATTTCATCTATACTAACTAACTCAAGCATTCCTTACTTTACTTTACTAAATTATATAGGTCTAATTGCCTACAAGTTTTAAATCATCAATTTACTATCTACTATCTAAAAATACAATTATGTCAGTAAACCAGTACTGCCTAACTTGTCTACCATAAAACCTTGAAAGTCTACCATTCAAGTATACTAACAAGGTTTTGATATCACAAATGGATTAGAGAATGAATTGCAAAAGAAATGAGGGAATTTTTTGAAACTAAGAATCGATTGTAGAGACAATAGTCAACCCAAAAAAGAAATTTATTGGCATAGAAGAGAGGGTAAACATGCTCTTAATCACAAGTTGCATAACATGTGTGAGTATTTACATATAGTAAAAAGAAGAATAATACCCATATCCATTTTGGTCAAGGTCCTTATCCACTTCTTACAAACTAAAAGGTGATGGTGAAGGATACATGATTGGAGTTTTAGAATATGTGGTGTTTCCTATCATGAATCTCGATGAAAAACTATCAACAATTCCACTAGTTGAATCTGTTTCACATTTAAAGTAATAATCTTCTCACCATTAACTTTCCCTATCAACTCAAACTATAGCCTTGTAATAGAGGGTTATGTTCTCCATTCCAACCAATCCTTCACACTAAAGGCTTCATTGCCAATTTTCTTCTCTAATTCAAACTGCACTTTGATAAAAGTTGCTACTGTAGCTTGAACTTTTAACAATCTAATTGGTCCTTTCTTCTTGCTAATGGATCCATGAATTGACTTAAGAAGTTCCTCAACACTTCTTAGTTTATGATCCAATCCATTCATTGATGGAAGAGGTCACATCCATATATCACTGGGACTGGGTAAATTAGAAGCAACCTCAAAGGATATTTGGGTAGATGAATCCTATTCATGGAAAGATCTCACTTCAATAGAGCCTGGAGCTAGCCTTTTAACCTTCAATTTATTTTCTATTGAATTGGACTCACCGATTGATGCAGGAGCATCCAGAGGTATAAGGGCAATCCTATGTCACCCAAAAAAAATGTACTTAGACTTATTTTTTGTTTCATTTTTTTTCATTTTTGGATAGCCATTCGGTTCAAATAAAGGTTCCAACTCTCATAGTTCCACTATTAATGTTCTGGGTTAGAGTTTTTAATCACCTTGGGATAAGTGTAAATGCCAAAAAAATAGGAGTATGTAATTGAGCTATCATTTTGGTGAACTAAAAGGTGTAAATTTCTTGGATGATTGTACTTGTAATTTAAAGCATTCCACAAAAAGAATCAGGTCAAAAGGCCCCATGGTTTGAAAGTTATTGTAGTTTTTCAGTTTTTGGAGATCTCCTAAGAATGCTTCAAAGTCAAGTTAGGGGCATTAATTGACCTTGAACAGGGCCAAAAAATGGGGGATGATTGTGTAGACACCTAAAAATCCTTTAGAAAATAAAGTATTTTTATTTTCTGAAAAAGTCCTGATGACATCATCATTTATTAATTAATTAATTATTTAATTAATTAATTTATTTTTATGCCATTAAATCCCTTTATCTTAATTAAAAAAATTTAATTAAGGAATCCCTCCCAAAAATGTTTAAATCTTATTTAAACATTATTTCCTTATTTATTAATTATTTAATTAATAAATTGACCAAAAATCCTAAAATAAATAAAAATTTTATTTTTTGCCCAAAACTTGGCCAATTTCCTTATGACCAATAACCTCTTCCAAAATCTTCTAATCCTTCTTTAATTTCGATTAAAGGCTAATCCCATCATTTCCTACCCCTAATCCCAACTCAAAATATTTAATTAAGATTAAATATTAATCCTCATGTTTATTAAAAAAGTTTTAATAAATATCTCCTCAACCCAAACCCTTGAAATAAATAAAACTTTATTTATTTCCTAAAAATCTAATTTATCCTCATCCTAAGAAGTTCTAGACTATTCTAGAAAGTCTTTATCCTCATCCAAAATCTAGACTCTTCTAGAAGATGTCTTTAAACCTAATCCTAATCCCCTCCTAACCTTGTCACATTCCCTAAACATGGGTTAAAACTTACTAACCCAAGCCAAAGTTAACAAATATCTCCTCCTTCACCCACCCTCATTAAATGCCATCCACTTGCCTATCCCTAAGCTAATCCTAAACCATCCTAATCCATCCTCTAATCATTTGCACAAGCCTAAACAAGCTTAAAACTTTCCTAATCAAGTCCAAGTCGAAATTGCTCTCATCACCCTCAAAATATCTCAACCATAAAACTTTATAAAGTCCACTAGGTCATAAATGACTCTTACAAGCCCTTTTATTGCTCTTACAAGTCATTATGAGGGTCTTTATGAAGATTTTATCTCTTGAGCCTCCTTTGTTGACTCATCCTTGCCCTTTCCTCCATCCTCTCACCATGTGACATGTGTCACTCCTTGATTGGCTATAAAGAAGCACAATCCATGTGCTCTCCTCTCATGCAATCTGAGCCCTCCATAAGCTTTTTCCCATCCTTGCATCTTAGCCCTCAAACCCTCAAGCCTCTTGCCTATAAATTGGATCCTTCCCCTTTGCAAAATAACACAATCCATGAAGTAAAGTTATAATGCTATTTTGAGAGCCAAATCCATACTAAAGCCATCTATCCACACCAAAAATCCACAATCATCCATTGAAGCCTTTGGAAGCATATTGAGCATACATCCTATCCATTTAGATAAAGCTACTCAACAAGAGAGCTTCTTATTGAGAGAGTCCATTAATGGCTCATATTCTCAATTGAGAGCTCATCTTTGTCTATCTTGAAGTTTATGAATTTTGTTTAGTTTGTAGAAGCTTTATTTAAATTTGGTTTCTATTAGCATACTAACATTGCTCATATACAGATTGAAGATGGTCAATAGGGATATAGAGAGATTCTAGAGCTTTTCAAAAATGTAAACGGTTCATCAATCGGAGCTACAGTTCAAAAGTTATGCCTCCCGAAAGTTCGGTTACCGAATCTGGATTCTTCTAATTTTGTGCTGACTTCTAATGTGAATTCTAGAGCCTTCTATTTTGTCTATGGATGCCAATTAGCACTTTCTAGAATGTATTCCTAATCCTTAACCTTCCAGGGTCTATTTAAAAATATTTCTAGCATTGTAAAAAGTAGTTAGGAGTGGAGTTTGAGAGAAGGGATTGGGAGAAGAATTTATCTCCAGATTTATGCTATTGTAAGCCCATAGGGCATGTTTTGAAGTCTATTTTCTCTATAATAAATGTAATAGCATATTTACATTGTTAATCAAATTTTCCCCTTTCCTATTGTGTCCATTATGTGCTTGGGTTGTGTCCCCATCAAGTGGTATCAGAGCTGGTTTTCCTATGTGTGTAGACAGAGCACTGACTATGAGGCAGTTTGCACCAGGATCTTAAGTTGGGTAAAGTTTGTCAAGAAGTTCTTGATTGTGTAGATAGATCACTGACTGAGAGGCAATTTTTACAAGGTTCTTGTGTTGTACAAGGTTTGTCTTCTAAAAACTTGATTATGGAGAACAGAAAGAAGAAGATGACTTTTGTGATTGGATGGATTCTGAGGATTCCTCGACTAGAGAAAATTAGGGCAACAAATCAAGAGGCATTGCTAGTTGATTTGTAGAAGCAAGTGAATGAATTAGAAGCTAAATAAGAGGTTTGAAGGGAGACAAAGAGGGCATGGTCAAGGAGGAAGGGGTAGTGGTAGGTCATCTAGAGGCTAAAATGAAACCTAAAAGAAAAATGAAGATGTGGGTACTAGCAGGAACTAGAGGAACGAGGGTTTCAATTGCTCCTATGATCAAGACTTTGGAAATTAGAGAGGAAGAGGTAGAGGACATGGACAAGGAAGAGGAGGCTTCCATGGTACCTATTTCCATTGCAATGAAGCTAAAGAGGGAGAAACACCCCCAGCCCTATCGGATCACTTGGGTAAAGGATGATCATAAGGTCCTAGTAAGTGAACAATGTTTAGTGAAGTTCAAAATTGGGAATTACCATGATGAAGTTCTCTATGATATTATTCCAATGGATGTTTACCATCTATTATTGTAAAGATTGTGGTAGTTTGATAGGCATGCAGTACATGATGCTCATGCAAACACATACTGTCTAACAAATGATGCAGTTCGCCACAAACTGAAGCCCATGAAAAAGGAAGGTGAAAAGGTATGTAGCAATGCTAGGATTTGTCTTGTTGATGGAAGGAAGTTTTTAGATGGCATGAAAAATCAGCGTATGTGCTATGCTTTGATCGCTAGGAAAGATAAAGAAGGTAGTAGTGAAATACCACTTGAAGTTTTAGATTTACTATGTGAGTTTGGAGATATCATCTTTGATAATATTCCAGAAGGATTTCCACTGGTAAGGCAAATTAGTCATCAAATAGATTTAATTCCAGGAGCTAGTTTTCCTAACAAGGCTGCTCATAGGATGACTCCTACTAAAACTGAGGAGCTAAATAGACAAGGTTAGTATCTATAAAGAAGGGCTTGATTCAGGAGAGCTTGAGTCCATGTGCAGTACCTACTATACTAGCACCAAAGAAGGATAGAGAGTGGAGGATGTGTACAGACTCTTGAGCTATAAATAGGATAACCATCAAGTATTAGTTTCCTTTGCCAAGAATGGGTGATCTTATGGATTACTTGAGTGGAGCTTAGTACTTCAAAAAGATAGATCTCAAAAGTGGCTATCATCAGATATGGATTCAAGAAGGAGATGAGTGGAAAATGGTCTTCAAGACCAAGGAGGGTCTTTATGAGTGGTTATTCATGTCCTTTGGATTGACAAATGCCCCAAGAACCTTCATGCGGCTCATGAATGAGGTACTTAAGAAGTTCTTGGGAAAACTTGTTATTGTCTATTTGGATGATATTTTAATTTTCACCAAGACTTTGGAAGAACATTTATTGTATATTCATAGAGTCCTTGAAAGGTTAAGGGAAGAGAAATTGTTAATTAATTTGAAGAAGTGTATCTTTGCAAAAAGGGAGTTAGTCTACTTGGGGTTTGTTATATCACCTGAAGGTCTCAAAATGGATCCAGAGAAGGTAAAAGCCATCTTGGAATGGTCTACTCCAATGTCTACTACTGAGGTAAGATCATTTCATGGTCTACTTAGTTTTTACAGGAAGTTCATTAAGAATTTCAATGGCATATGTGCA
Organism: Cupressus sempervirens; assembly: GCA_028749045.1. Taxonomy (NCBI): domain Eukaryota; kingdom Viridiplantae; phylum Streptophyta; class Pinopsida; order Cupressales; family Cupressaceae; genus Cupressus; species Cupressus sempervirens. The sequence continues at coordinate 70,464,427 of CM053791.1, forward strand.
CCCTTGACTGACACAATAAGAGGTGATAGAAAAGAGTTCAAATGGACTGTGGCAGCTACGAGAAGTTTTGAAATGCTAAAGAAGAAGGTGATAGAACAACCTGTGTTGGCACTTCTAGATTTTAGAAAGGTGTTCCAAATGGATTGTGATGCTAGTGGCAGTGCTATTGGAGCTGTATTCAGCCAAGAAGGTAAGCCTATTGCATATTTTAGTGAAAAATTGAATGATGCAAGAAAGAAGTATTCTATTTATAATCAAGAGTTCTATGCAATAGTTTAGGCTTTAAAGAAATGGAGGCATTATTTATTGCCAAAGAAATTTTTTTTGTATACTGATCATCAGGCATTACAATACCTAAATAGCCAAGGTAAATTGAATCAGAGGCATATGAAGTGGGTAGAGTTCTTATAGAGCTATACATTTGTGTTGAAGCATAAAAGTGGAAAATCTAACAGGGTTGCAAATGCACTAAGTAGGAGACAATTGTTGCTTACAGTAATGCAGGTTGAAGCAGTTGGCTTTGATGAACTCAATAATCTATACCTTGAGGATCTTGATTTTGCTAAAGCGTGGAAAGCTTGTAAAGAGAATGTTTTTGTAGATAGAACCAAGTGGCTGAACTATTTGATTCAGGATGGTATGTTGTTTAAGGGTAGTCAATTATGCACTCCAAGGATTTCCATGAGGGAAAATCTAATTAAGGAAAAACATAGTGGAGGGATGGAAGGACATTTTGGTCAAGATAAGACCATTGTCATTCTCAAAGAACATTATTTTTGGCCTCAAATGTCATAGGATGTGAGGAAGTTTGTATAGAATTGTCAGGTTTGTCAAGTGGCCAAGGGATTTAGTCACAATATTGGACAATACCAGGCATGGTCCATCAAAGTCATGGGAGGACATAAGCATGGATTTTCTTCTTGGATTGTCGAGGACACAAAGGGGTAATGACTCATTATTTGTGGTGGTTGATAGGTTCTCCAAAATGGCACATTTCATTCCATGCCACAAAACTCATGATGTTGTCCATATTGCAGACTTGTTTTTTTCAGAGAGTTGGTAAGACTACATGGCCTCCCAAGGAGTATAGTTTCTAATAGAGATACTAAATTTTTGGGGTATTTCTAGAGAACATTATGGAAGAAGTTGAGAATGAACTTGAAGTTTAGTTCTACACATCACTTGTAGGCTAATGGATAGACTAAAGTGGTAAATAGAAGTCTGGGTAATTTGCTGAGATGTTTAGTTGGGGATAAGCCCAAGGGATGGGATTTGATTCTACCACAAGAGGAGTTTGCTTACAATAAATCTATAAATAGGAGTACTGGAAAATCACCATTCCAAATTGTATATGGAAGTAGTCCAAGGACTGCAATAGAATTGAGGAAGATAGAGCAAGGGGAGAGGACGAGTGGTGAAGCTGAAGAATTTTCTTAACATATCAAGCATCTACATGAGGAGGTTCAAGCACACATTACCAAAATGAATCAAGAGTATAAAGCTAGGGCTAATCAAAGGAGAAGAAATAAGGAATTCCAAGTAGGGGATCTAGTCATGGTACACTTAAGAAAAGAAATATTTCCAGCTGGTACTTACAACAAGCTGAAAATGAAGAAATTTGGCCCCTGCAAAATTTTGAAGAAACATGACTCAAGAAATGCATATGAAGTGGAGTTAGTAGATGGAATTCACATTTCTCCTATTTTCAACATTGCAAACTTAATAGAGTGTCATGATGATGGTGCAGATGAGGATTCGATGTTAGAGCCATGTCCAATTCTTGCTTCTAAGAAGGAGGAGATAGAAGACATTCTAGATCATCGTGTGGGTAGGAGTACCAGAAATAGGCAGTATGAAGAGTATTTGGTCAAGTGGAAAGGATGGCCAATAGAGGACTCAAGCTGGATATCAACATCTGAGGTTTCCCATTTGGATTTTCTCTACCATTCATAAAGTGACAGGGTTACTTTTCAATCTACCCTGGGTGTCTAATGCAAGAGCATCCAGAGGTATAAGGGCAATCCTGTGTCACCCAAAAAAAAATGTACTTAGACTTAGTTTCTATTTCATGTGTTTTCATTTTTGGATACCCATTTAGGTCAAATAAAGGTTCCAACTCATTGTTGGTGCTCAAAATTGCAGCCCTTATTTTGAGCACTATTGAGAAATTAAGCCCTATGAATGTCGATAATTGCATGTGTACCCAGCTGTACCTATGAGGCCCCTGAGGTGTTTAATGTTTCTAACATCCTCGATTTAGCCTATCTACATGTTCCATAAAATTAAATCATCATTCTGAGTCATTTGGCGAAGTCTTGCTTTCAAAAATTATCAATCTTGCATTTTACAGTGTCAAACAGCGATAAGAAGCCCTATTTATGCCTTAATATCGTGCACCCAGATTCACATCATGACTTTCCACTTTGGGAGTATCTAGTATCCATACCCAAAAATCTATGTTTTAGATTTCGAATCATTTCAAGTCCGTTTGACTAGGTTTTGAATCCCTCAAAGCTTGTCAGTTACTGTTTTCATGCTTTTGCACTTTGTACCTAATTCTGGGAAGCCCTGTTTGACATACTATAACTTTGACCCAGTTAACCCAAATTTTGAAATTTCTTTTGCGTTATATTTTAGACATCAGAGACTTGTTATGTTTCAATTTTTAAGTCTTGATGAATCCGTTTGATATGTTTTTAAATGTGATTCCAAATGCAATTTGTAACCTTTTACTAGTGTCAACATTTGCAGATTTATTAGGAACCCTGTTCGAGACATTATAACTTGAGATTCATGATTGCCTAGATCAAATGGTTTATTTTCCTATGTTCTACTCTGAAAATACTCCAAGTGTGTCAGTTTGTAAGTTGTGACGAATCCATTTGCACACTTTTCTAGGTCAATTCCATTCGCAAAAAATGTTGTCTGTCAGCATGTCCAGTTTGTAAAATTCTAAGTAGCCTACTTTGACTGATCGCCATTTGCACCCTGTAATTCGTCATGAACCCAAATCGCATATTCATATTCACCTCATGACATAGATTCAGTGTCCCAGTTTTTGTTTTCCCATGTGCTCATTTGCCTAGTTTTCTGAGCCAAATCCAAACCTAGTTTATGGTATTTTGACATGTTTGTTTGCAGGCAATTTTCAAAGGACAACTTTGACAACGAATATCTTTTGACTGGAAATTCGTCATAAGACGAGATCTGACAGGGTGAAAGTATGCGAAACAAAGATTTAGTGTGCCAGATTTTAGAGCCTTGTTAGAAGTTCGAGTCAGCTTTTAAGGCTAGTCAAAGGAGCTCCTGGCACAAATTTGACAGTTAGCAAAAGGTGATAAATTGAGTTTTTTAACGATTCGTTATTGCTCAAATTTGTGTCTAAGTTAGTTCGAGATGGTCAATGGATCAAGTTGAAAGTTTAGTTGTCTGAAAACGAAAAAAAATTTAGTCAGAACCACTTTAGGGTCTGACTAATTTACATCAGATTGACATGAACAATGTAAGATTTTGATGATGTTCTACGGAGAAGTTTTACAATGATGATGATGATTTGTTAAGAAAGGATGATTGTGGGCCAATCATCATTTAGGAATCAAATATTCTATGGGAAAAATGAAGGGGCAGTGTTCTTAGATAAATAAGAGTTGAATCAAAGGCAATGGGTAGTTTTACTCATTTGGCCTCACAAGTTGTCACTCTAGTTGCTCCTTTAAGCTAGTAGGCTAGATATTACTGCAGTATTTGTGAGTGCCTAGTAAAATATTTGGCAAACTATTTAGATCACATAAATGGAAAAGGCATCAAGGGGCATTGGGTATGTAAATGCAAGTTGAGAGAATTTCAGACATCATGGAATCACATATTTAAGAGAAGTTGATGCCACAAAAGCCAAAAAATTGCAAGTTGAAAATGAACAAGGGTGTATATTTAGAACACAAGTCTTCACAATTTTTCAAAGAGTTTTACAGCATAAGCAATAGGCACCAGTTGTAAAAAAGGAAACCTACATTAATAAAGTGAAGAGGCCAGTCATGAAAGAATATGCTAGTCATTGGAGGCTAATTCAAGCCAAACAAGATGACCTCCACATTTTAAGAATGCCAAAGAAAAACACCAGCATGTAAAAGATAGCTTCATGAAATGGAAAAAGAAGAAGCATTAGTGCTAAAGTACACATAGCTCATGCATTAAGGGTAGGGGCAACGAGAAAATGTAGCCACTCTACGCTAACAAGGAAGGGAGGCATTTTCAAAGAGAACCATGTTGGAGACTAAACCGCTGTCAAAGTACAAAAATCGCAGACCATAAAATGAAGCAACAAGGGAGACATTTTTAAAGTGATCACACCATTTCATGAGAGGTCCACCCTGCACCAAGCTAGCACACAAAGAAAGAAGTCACAGTCAAAAAGTTATAGAGCGCCAGTCAAAGAAAATAGGAAGATCACCATTCACAGAAAAAAAAAGGGCTGACCCATGCATTAGGAACTCACACCAAAATGCATGATCAAACTTGGAAACAAGAAGAATAAGCCACATGAGAGCCACAAGCACTGTGGATTGTACACAGGGAGATGCCAGTGTTTTTGAGTAGAGACAACAACATGTAACAGAGGAACAAGAATGAAAACAGTGATAAAATTTAATCCCACATTAGGGATACTTTAAACTTTTGGCAATATAAATAGAAAATTGCTCATTTACTAAAATGTCTTAAAGACACAGAGTCCTTTGTGGATGTGAAAGGTTGCTTGTGGTGGAGCCAACCCCTGGGTGATAAAAGGAGTGAATGCCAGCTGGAGCAATCAAAGATAAAATTTTGACAAAACACACAGTCCAAGGGTCAATGATGTCAGCAAGAATGGGCAACTGAAAAATTCAACCAATCGATGCCTCGCTACTTCGCTAGTCAGGAAATCTTGGAAAATTTGGCTAGCGACATAGCAAGGTCACCAGAAAACTTAGAAATCTAGGTAAGTTTGTGAGACATTCGTGACTCATGTGGCAGTGATGTGGCACCATTAGCAAATAAAAAATTGACAAGTGGGTTCCAGATGGTCATGAGATGGTAGAAAAATAGATCCGAGTGCTGAGATGTTGCCACGTGGCAGATCGAGCAGCCCTCGCTATTTTGCCAAGCGGAAGTTGTAGGGAAGATAACATAGCGAGTTAGCAAAAAATTGACACGTGTTGCCAACACAGTGCAAGGTGGACAAATTAGCGCGTAACACGTGGCGATATGGTCAAACCAAGTTTGACCCAAGTGAAACATATGGGGGAATTTTCAAAGGTTTTAAAATTTTAATTTTTTAAATTTTTTTCTCAAAGATCACGTCAGGTAGATTTTTTTTAAATAAATTTTCTTTTATCATATAGTTTGAAGCTATATAAAAGTTCATTTTTTTGCAAAACTACATGGAAGTCATGAACAGGACTGAGATTTTCAAAAGGCCATATCTAGAGCATTTTTTATCAAAAATAAGCACTCCAATATACCACCAGAATCGAGAACATCTAAATTTTCTGAACTTGAGGTTGGTTCTTGCATAGGTTCTCACTAGTTTGAGTTATAGGTCAATTTGTGTTTCTTGGGGCATTGGTGACAAAATGAGCAGACTTGATCCTAAAAATTGGTTTGAAGGCAGTTTTAAAAGCTTGTCGGGATTTGAATATGGAGAAAAATCAACTCTCAACAATTTTCTTGCATTTTGGAGGTCACTGTGAATTGATTTTCACTTTTTACATTAAGTTCATTTTTTTGTCAAAATCAGTTACATTATTTCATCATTAGGTTGCTGAGATATTTGATGCTCTCGAGAGGTAAAATGAAAAGATTTGATTCACCAGTTGAGGGGAAAGATTAAAGAGTTGTTTTAACTTGTTAAGAAGGTTTTCCAGATAGACAGATGTCATGTTCAGATCAAATCCGAGAATTGCCTTCTCCATAGATATTCTTTCTTCTTCTCTAAAAAAAGGTTGGTTGGTTTTCTAATTTGCAGCTCTTGGAGTTCTGGTCAGGCTACGAAAGCCACACATCTAGCATTTCTCTGTGGTATTGAATAGCATTTTATGTTTTATGTAGATAGTTCTAGTCTATTAGGTGATTTATGAGTTGTTTTCTATACATTTCATGTATTTGGTTTCAAGGAAAGAAAATAAAGAGAAGCCAAGGTTTTAAGTTCAGTCTAAATCTTGTCTCTTGAATATGGATTTGTTATTTCTTCTAATTTGTGATCAAAGAGCATAGATTAGGTTGCATTTCATTTAGGAATGTATGTGATTAAATGTCTTGTTGGTGGGGCAAAGAACCATGTAATTGCTTGATGTTTGTCACAAGGTTTGCAGATTTCGTGATAGGATGTTCTGAGTATGAGATTCATTCTATAGCAGATGTCTATTCACAAGGTGAAAGATAGATCAAGGATCTTGATGTAGAGATACGTCTGAGGTTTCCAAGAGATGTATGGTTATGATTCATTTAATTGCCCAATAGATAAGGCACTGATGAGAAATAGGATCACTAGATTTTGTTGCTCATATTTAGGTCTTGCTGATATCAACATATTAAATCAATTTTCCCTTTTATGTTGAAAGCTATTCAATGTAAACCCACACTTAGCTTTCTAGTTTCATGAGTCATGTCCTTAGCTATTTCATGCTTGTGATCTCTTGGTTAAGCATAAAATAATTAGGGGTTTTATCTGCTTCATATTAGATTTAGTGTATGCTTTGATAACTGGTACCATATAAAGAATCTACATGTCTACCCGCCTAGGTTTTGTAGAGCTTGAAGAAGAAGAAGGGTCTAGCCTTATAGTTGGCTTGGTGTCTGAATGGGCATGTTGAAAATGGGAGTTAGCTGCCCCTAGATGTGCTTTGTTCTCATCAGGGTAATTGGAAATGGGTAATGTTTTCAAACACCAATACTCTCACAGTTCCACTATTAGTGTTCTGGGTTAGAGTTTTTAATCACATTGGGATATGTGTAAATGCCAAAAAATAGGATTATGTAATTGAGCCATAATTTTGGTAAAATAGAAGTTTTTAATTGGTTGGATGATGGTAATTGTAATTTAGAGCATTCCAGAAAAAGAATCAGGTCAAAAGGCCCCACGGTTTGAAAGTTATTGCAGTTTTTTAGTTTTTGGAGACCTCCTAAGAATGCTTCAAAGTCAGGTTAGGGGCACTAAATGACCTTTAATAGGGCCAAAAAATGGGATACTAGTGGATCTATTCCATAGGGCTATAGAGAGCTTCTATAGCATTCCAAAAATGTAAATAGTGCGTCAATCGGAGCTACGGTTCAAAAGTTATGCCTCTTAGAAGTTCAGTTACCATTTTTGGATTCTTCTAATTTTGTGTTGACTTCTAATGTGACTTCTAGAGCCTTCTATTTGGTCGATGGATGCCAACTAGCACTTTCTAGAATGTATTCCTAATCCTTAACCCTCTGAGGTCTATTTAAGAACATTTCAGGCATTGTAAAAAGCAATTAGGAGTGGAGTTTGAGAGAAGGTACTAGGAGAAGAATTTATCTCTAGATTTATGCTATTGTAAGCCCATAGGGCATGTTTTAAAGTCTATTTTCTCTGTACTGAATGTAATAGAATATTTACATAGTTAATCAAATTTTCCCCTTTCCTATTGTGTCCATTCTGTGCTTGGGTTGTGTCCCCATCAAGTGGTATCAGAGCTGGTTTTCCTGAGTGTGTAGATAGAGCGCCAACTATGAGGCAGTTTGCACCAAGACCTTGAGTTGCATGAAGTTTGTCAAGAAGTTTTTTATTGTGTAGATAGATTGTCGATTGTGACACAATTTGCACAAGGTTCTTGTGTTGCACTAGGTTTCTCTTCTAAAGACTTGATTATGGAGAAGAGAAAGAAGAAGATGACTTTTGTGATTGGATGGATTCTGAGGATTCCTCGACTAGAGAAAATTAGGGCAAGAAATCAAGAGGCATTGCTAGTTGATTTGCAGAAGCAAGTGAATGAATTAGAAGCTAAATAAGAGGTTTGAAGGGAGACAAAGAGGGTGTGGTCAAGGAGGAAGGGGTAGTGGTAGGTCATCTGGAGGCCAAAATGAAACCCAAAAGAAAAATGATGTGAGTACTAGTAGGAACCATAGGAATGAGGGTTTCAACTGCTCCCGTGATCAAGACTTTGGAAATTAGAGAGGAAGAGGTAGAGGACACATACAAGGAAGAGAAGGTTTCCGTGGTACCCATTTCCATTGTAATGAAGAAGGTTATCATGCCTTTGAATGCCCTCAACAACAAGGAAGGATAGATAGGAGAGCTGAGTGTCAAGCTAGGGTTGCTCATGTGGATGAGGATGCATAATCATCACATTCAAAGGATGTAGAAAGAGGAGAGACTTTAGTAAATGAAAGGGTCCTACTAAGTGGTGAGATTGAACTATGACAAAGGAGGAGTTTATTTTGTACTAGGTGAAAGTGTGAGGATAAATGTTGTGATGTGATCATTGATGGTGGTAGCACTGATAACTTGGTATCATAGGAGATGGTCTCTAAGATGAAGCTCAAGAGGGAGAAACACCCCCAGCCCTATCAGATCACTTGGGCGAAGGATGATCATAAGGTCCTAGTAAGTGAACAATGTTTAGTGAAGTTCAAAATTGGGAATTACCATGATGAAGTTCTCTGTGATATTATTCCAATGGATGTTTTCCATCTATTGTTGGAAAGACTGTGGTAGTTTGATAGGCATGCAGTACATGATGGTCATGCAAACACATACTCTCTAACAAAGGATGGAGTTCACCACAAACTAAAGCCCATGAAAAAGGAAGGTGAAAAGGTATGTAGCAGTGCTAGGATTTGTTTCGTTGATAGAAGGAAGTTTTTAGATGGCATGAAACATCAGTGTATGTGCTATGCTTTGATCCCTAGGAAACATAAAGAAGGTAGTAGTGAAATACCACTTGAAGTTTTAGATTTACTAGGTGAGTTTGGAGATATCATCTTTGATAATGTTCCAAAAGGATTACCATCGATAAGGCAAATCAGTCATCAGATAGATTTAATTCTAGGAGCTAGTTTTCCTAACAAGGCTACTCACAGGATGACTCCTATTGAAACTGAGGAGCTAAATACATAGGTTTATGAGCTATTGAGGAAGGGCTTGATTCGGGAGAGCTTGATTCCATGTGTAGTACCTGTCATACTGGCACCAAAGAAGGGTGGAGAGTGGAGGATGTGTACAGACTCTCGAGCTATAAATAGGATAACTATCAAGTATCAGTTTCCTTTGTCAAGAATGGATGATCTTATGGATTGCTTGAGTGGAGCTCAGTACTTCGCAAAGATAGATCTCAAGAGTGGTTATCATCATATATGGATTTGAGAAGGAGATGAGTGGAAAATAGCCTTTGAGACCAAGGAGGGTCTTTATGAGTGGTTAGTCATGCCCTTTGGATTGACGAATGCCCCAAGCACCTTCATGTGGCTCGTGAATGAGGTACTTAAGAAGTTCTTGGGAAAATTTGTTATTTTCTATTTGGATAATATTTTAATTTTCAGCAAGACTTTGGAAGAAAATTTATTGCATATTCGTAGTGTCCTCGAAAGGTTAAGGGAAGAGAAACTATGAATTAATCTGAAGAAGTGTATCTTTGCAAAAAGGGAGTTAGTCTACTTGGGGTTTGTTATATCACCTGAAGGTCTCAAAATGGATCCAGAGAAGGTAAGAGCCATCTTGGAATGGCTTAATCCAAGGTCTTCTACTGAGGTAAGATCATTTCATGGTCTGGTTAGTTTTTACAGGAAGTTCATTAAGAATTTTAGTGGTATATGTGCACCCTTGATTGACACAATAAGAGGGGATAGAAAAGAGTTCAAATGGACTATGACAGCTACGAGAAGTTTTGAAATGCTAAAGAAGAAGGTGAAAAAACAACCTATGTTGGCACTTCCATATTTTAGAAAGGTGTTCCAAGTGGATTATGATGCTAGTGGCAGTGCTATTGGAGCTGTATTAAGCCAAGAAGGTAAGCCTATTGCATATTTTAGTGAAAAATTGAATGATGCGAGAAAGAAGTATTATGTTTATGAACAAGAGTTCTATGCAATAGTTCAGGCCTTAAGGAATGGAGGCATTGTTTATTGCCAAAGGAATTTTTTTTGTATACTGATCATTAGGCATTACAGTACCTAAATATCCAAGGTAAATTGAATTAGAGGCATATGAAGTGGGTAGAGTTCTTATAGAGCTATACATTTTTGTTGAAGCATAGAAGTGGAAAATCTAACAGGGTTGCAAATACACTAAATAGGAGACAGTTATTTCTTACAGCAATGCAGGTTGAAGTAGTTGGGTTTGATGAACTCAAGAATCTGTACCTTGAAGATCCTAATTTTGCTGAAGCGTGGAAAGCTTGTAAAGAGCCTGTTGTTGTAGATAGAACCAAGTGGCTAGACTATTTGATTCAGGATGGTATGTTGTTCAAGGGCAGTCAATTATGCATTCCAAAGAGTTCCATGAGGGAAAATCTGGTTAAGGAGAAACACAATGGAGGGATGGCAAGACATTTTGGTTGAGATAAGACCATTGCCATTCTCAAAGAACATTATTTTTGGCCTCAAATGTCACAGGATGTGAGGAAGTTTGTATAGAATTGTCAGGTTTGTCAAGTGGCCAAGGGATTTAGTCACAATGTTGGACTATATCAGCCATTGCTTGTTCCATCAAAGCCATGGGAGGACATAAGTATGGATTTTCTTCTTGGATTGCCAAGGACACAAAGGGGTAATGACTCAGTATTTGTAGTAGTTGATAGATTCTCCAAAATGGCACATTTCATTCCATACCACAAAACTCGTGATGTTGTCCATATTGCATACTTGTTTTTCAGAGAGGTGGTAAGACTACATAGCCTCCCAAGGAGTATAGTTTCTGACAAAGATACTAAATTTGTGGGGTATTTTTGGAGAACATTGTGGAAGAAGTTGAGAACAGACTTGAAGTTTAGTTCTACACATCACTTATACACTGATGGATAGACTGAAGTGGTAAATAGAAGTCTGGGTAATTTGCTAAGATGTTTGGTTGGGGATAAGCCTAAGGGATGGGATTTGATTCTACCACAAGCGAAGTTTTCTTACAATAACTCTGTAAATAGGAGTATTGGAAAATCTCCATTCCAAATTGTAAATGGAAGTAGTCCAAGGACTACACCAGAATTGAGGAAGATAGAGCAAGAGGAGAGGACAAGTGTTGAAGCTGAAGAATTTGTTGAACATATCAAGCATCTACATGAGAAGGTTCAGGCACACATTACCAAAATGAATCAAAAGTATAAAGCTAGGGCTGATCAAAGGAGAAGACATAAGGAATTCCAAGTAGGGGATCTAGTCATGGTACACTTAAGAAAAGAAATATTTCCAGCCAGTACTTACAACAAGCTGAAAATGAAGAAATTTGGTCCCCACAAAATTCTAAAGAAACATGACTCAGGAAATGCATATGAAGTGGAGTTGCTAGATGGAATTCACATTTCTCCTATTTTAAACATTGCAGACTTAACAGAGTATCATGATGATGGTGCAGATGAGGAGTTGATGTTAGAGCCATGTCCAATTCTTGCTTCTAAGAAGGAGGAGTTAGAAGACATTCTAGATCATCATGTGGGTAGGAGTACCAGAAATAGGTAGTCTGAAGAGTATTTGGTCAAGTGGAAAGGATGGTTGATAGAGGACTCAACTTGGATATTAGTAGCTGAGGTTTCTCATTTGGGATTTCCTCTACCATTCATAAAGTGACAGGGTCACTTTTCAATCTACCCTAGGTGTCTGATGCAGGAGCATCCAGAGGTATAAGGGAAATCCTATGTCACCCAAAAAAAGTTTACTTAGACTTAGTTTCTATTCCATGTGTTTTCATTTCTGGATACCCATTTGGGTCAAATAAAGGTTCCAACTCTCACATTTTTGCTATTAGTGTTCTGGGTTAGAGTTTTTAATCACCTTGGGATACGTGTAAATGCTAAAAAAATAGGATTATGTAATTGAGCCATCATTTTGGTGAACTAGAAGGTGTAAATTTCTCGGATGATGTTAATTGTAATTTAGAGCATTCCAAAAAAAGAATCAAGTCAAAAGGCCCCATGGTTTGAAAGTTATTGTAGTTTTTTAAATTTTTGGAGACCTCCTAAGAATGCTTCAAAGTCAAGTTAGGGGCATTAAATGACCTTGAACAGGACCAAAAAATTGGGGATGAGTGAAGCTGGTCCATAGGGCTATAGAGCACTTCGAGAGCTTTCTAGAAATGTAAACAGTTCGTCAATCGAAGCTACGGTTCAAAAGTTATGCCTCCTTGAAGTTCGATTACCGTTTCTAGATTCTTCTAATTTTGTGCTTACTTCTAATGCGACTTCTAGAGCCTTCTATTTGGTCAGTGGATGCCAACTAGAACTTTCTAAGATGTATTCCTAATCCTTAACCCTTCGGGGTCTTTTTAAGAACATTTCTAGCATTGTAAAAGGCAGCCAGGAGTGGAGTTTGAGAGAAGGTATTGGGAGAAGAATTTATCTCCAAATTTATGTTATTGTAAGCCCATAGGGCATGTTTTGAAGTCTATTTTCTTTGTACTGAATGTAATAGCATATTTACATAATTAATCAAATTTTCCCTATTCCTGTTGTGTCCATTCTATGCTTGGGTTGTGTCCCCATCACTGATGGATGATGCGATCAATGAAGTTGGACCCACAATTCAGAGAGAAAAGGGGTTTTCTCCATCACTGGAAGTAAACTTTAGCTCTATGGCAAGTTCAATCTATTTGAAAATTGGATTTCCATTCTTAGTGTTGCTACTAAGGGGTAAAGGCAACTAGATGGGTTGTCTTAGGGTCAGTTCTTTGGCGCCTCTAACCATAACCACAGCTCCATCTACTAGCAATACTTTCTTCAACACCCCAACTTCTACATCGTGCTATAAATAAATAAATTTTTGATATAAATAATCTTCAATGTAAGCCAAAGTTTTCTCACTTACTACTTATGTCTGATCAATGGATTTCAAAATATACTCACGATTAAAAAAGTATATCTTTTGTTAGTTGAAGAGTGGGCCCTAAGAGGAGTTGATAAACACATGATACATCTATTTTAAATCAAAGTATCTTTCATTAAATATTCAATCACATGAGAAAAATACTACCTCTTTGACAGCCAGGTCATGATGTCAAAAAATCACCACAAAAAGCATTGTTGCATTAGGCTACCCAAAAATTAACTACCAACGCCATTAACTAGCTGTTGACTTATCTTCACAGAAAATTGCATGCCTATAGCATTATTCTCATTTTTAAAAATTAAACATGTCATTCAAAAGTTTATTATACCAAGTAATAATAACATTAACATTTCTTCTATAAGTGTCTAATGAAATTGAAATACAAAATATATGAAGAACCCCTTCTAGTAAACAAACTTCAAGACTCAAATAATATTGCCTTAACTGATAGGTTTGAAACAAAAAAATTTAACTAAATTTTGTAGATGGCATTCAGATGGAATAGTAACAACATATAATTTATGTGGTTTGAATTCCCTAATTAAAATAGTGCTACCATATGGATCCATAAAGATTATGGGAAAACAACATTTTCTTCAAAGTCCAAATAGTATGACACAATAGAAACAACCCAATGTTGACAAATCAAGATATGTACCCATACAGAGGACAACTTCAAAGTAGGGACACTTCATAAATTTTCCCCTACCATCCTTTCCTAACAAAATAAGGAAAGAAATATAGCTAACTTGATGTCCCATAAATGCCTAATGTGCATTCGAATGGCTGGGTATGTCATGTCCTAGGGACAATCAACCGCTCCATTGCAAAAAGCCACTTTTTTTTAATATAATTTTAGTGTAAATCTTCCACCTAAGATCAAATTTATTTAATTTTAAGGTTAAGTTTCCACAGTAGAATACCAAACTTTGATCGAAATGATCCACACCTAAATAGCTCATGTAAAGCAACGATAGTTCTCAAATAGCTAGAGTGCATCCTAATAGATATTCTCTCAGTGTTTACTTCCTTAACTACAACCACCAAATTTCCCTCAAAAGAAAATATGACTCATTTAAGAACCTTTTCAATAGGCAATTGATAGTCCAAAGAAGAATTAAGATTCAAAAAATAAAATTGAATTAGTTGTCATAATTCCAGTTAACATTGTTGGTTTCATATTTATTAAAAGCCCCTATGTTCAATATAGCTTAAGCAAATCTTTTTATGATTCTTCATGAAAATTGATCACAAAATGGATATAGTGCATAGTTAGATCCATTCATGTTTGCATCATATTGTACATTTTGGGGCTTTGTCTTTATCTTGAACTTGTGTGCTAGAATAAAAAATCTCCCAATATACAAAAATATGATGACTCTGGAATTCTATATGTGGTTATCTCAAACTTGAAATATAAATCTTGAATGTATATCTGTAATGATCAAAATACAAAAACAATTTAGAAAATTTGATATTTAAAGAGCTAGGAAATTCTGAGATATGTTACATAAGGAGAGTCGAACTACTATCAACTAACTTTTGCAAAGCTGAAATTTATGCATTGGAAATATAAATGAATTTTTTTCCTGCTGAATCATTTTGAGCTTAACTCTAATGTGAGCTATCACTTCAACACTACTATTTTTTATTTAGAATCTATAATATACGATGAGTGTTCAATCAATCTTATCACATGAATAATTAATATTTTGTTAAGATTTTAAAAAAACCTATTTTTTAATAGCCACCCCCTGTTACCCTCCAAAATGGTCATTCTCTGCACTCCCTGTTCGAGAAACTTGGTGTAACATAGGCAGAAATAGCTTTATCTTTATTAGTCCACCTCACATCTCCTACTACCATGGTGTAGAGTCTATATTAGTGCACAAAAAAAATAAAATTCCTATACATACAAAAGCAAGTTTGGAAACAGTTTTATGCAGGGGGCTTTAGGATCTATGATAAAGGATTGAGGTGTCCCGAACTCTTAATGATTTCTAATTTCTTCCTCTCTTTATCTTTATCTATCAAATTTTTTTGCACTTGGTAGGAGCTATGTTGCACTGCAGCTCTTGTTTTCTATGACTCCAAACTATCAACAAAGTTGGAATTATAATGTTACTCATAGAAAGCATTAGTGAAATTCTCAATTTCTATTTTTCTTGATAATGCCTTCCCTAAGAGCCTGTGTCTTAACCAAATGAAAGTTTACAAACTATTTTTGTAGAATAAATATATGCCATGTCTTCTACCAATATTTGTTTGGCACTAAGGCTTTAAAATCATTTGATGGATACACTTTAATTTGTTAAAAAATGGTAACTTCATGAGACGATTTGGGTAAATGACATGAAGGAGAAGGACTTGTACTCCTTTAAAGATTTCTTGTCCATTCATTTTCAAACAAATTAACCCATTTTTCTAAGGAAGGAAGACTGCTGTCATTTTTATCTAGAGCTACAACTTGAAGTAGTTTTTCCTTATCAATTAAGTTTGTTACATCTACATTTCTAAAAATAATTGAGAAAATTTAGAGACAAGTCGTTGCACTTGTGGTTCTGATAAATGATGTTCACAAGTGCAAAAGTAATGGGAGTGTCATTGGTGAAATGAATGTTGAGTATGGATATCATCTGCGTATATCTAACACACATAGCTACCAGAGCATTTTTGATTAAAATATCTAGTGTAAATCCCCTTCTCACTACACTTTAGTAAATGTCTATAACATGTTGGAAGCACCTGTATTTTTTGCACAGGATTAGATGATACCAAAAAGAGTTAATTGTGATACCTATTTGCATTCATTTTAAAGATTATAAAACCCTTAAAGCAATTTTACTGGTGTAAATCTGTCAAACAATTCACCTATCTTTTCAATCACGTGTACAACTAATACTAGAAAGGGATGGAGGATTTCAAAATTGACATCATAGTTGCATTTGTTTAAAATTTTCTAAAACCTTTAGAATAATTTTATTGGTATTTTTGTTAGATAGTTTGTCTAGCTTACCTATAGATATTTGAAGGCATTGTATCAGAAAGCTCGTGTTCTTTTCCTATGGCCAAACATTTCTTTAAGGCATTGTAATTAGATAGGTATCGTGCTTTTCTTATGGTCAAAAATTGATTTCAAGCATTATGTCAAACAATTTGTGTGCTTTATTAATTCTTGAGAATTTCTTTAAAACACTGTGTCAAACAGTTCATACACCCCATTTATTGGTAAATTTCTTTGATGAATTTTGTCAAATAGTTTACACAATTTGTATGCTAGTTGAGATGACATTAAATATTCTATTAAAAGATTTCTGGTTGAGATGACATTAAGTATTCAATTTAAAAATTTACATACCTTAGATATCAACTGATGTCCATACCCTATTTCAATACACAAGTTGGCAAAGAAATTAAATTCGTCAACAATACCGTTAAAAACTAACCTCATGAATAGCCTTTACACAAGCAAATCTGCATTTCCTTTTCATCTGCTAGGTTTCCTATGCGAGTTCCTCAAAGAAGCAAGTGAAATTTTTTTTTACCTTGGAGAGCTATTATTAGGAGATTGCAGGTCATTTAGCATCATCCTCACTGCATCACTATAATCCCTTTATCCATCTCACCCACTGCACAGGCAATTTTAAAGGATGTACCACAATGTTGGTTTCTTAGTCTGTGCTTCCTTTGCTGCAACCTATTTCCATCTGCCTTCCATGACATCTTTTTAAATTTTTCGACATCATTTTTACCATTTTTTATTTGTAGATAAGGCATTTGGTCAGTTGCATAGCCACTTCCATTAACCAATGAAAGTTCAGCATATATTGGTTGAAGTGGATAAATAAATAATATTTTATAAAATTATAATTATTAACAAATATTCATGATCTATTTAATATAACAAGTAATATATTTTATAGCTATTTCATTATATTTATTAGATTTACGTCATTATATATAAATCAATTATACTAGTGAGATATTGCTACGATTTATCAAAGGGTAGTTTATATTAAGTTGATTACCTAAAAACTAATTAACTCTAACAATTTGGATTAATAAATTAGAGTAATAAACTAAGTTTTCATAATGTACTCTAACACAACAATGTGATTATCTTTATCTTCAACAAAAATATGATTGTCAGTTCTATGGAGATGCTATAGCATAACGATAAATCGTATCCTTATTTTTTTATCATATAGGAAGTTTATCTTGGTACACAGTTTCTTTTGAAAATTAAAAAATAATAAACAATATATGAATAACTAACAACTATTTTCAAGAGTAAATGGATAAAACATGAACACTTGAACTAGACTTATAGGATTTCACCTCTGACAAAAGATGTTTTAATACAACACATTTTACCATATTAAATATCATTCTTTTTCCTTGGATCATCCGCGTAACTCATTATAGACTCCAATGCCTCCAAAAGTATATCCTATGTGATATTGTTCCACAACCTGTAGCCCCAAACTCCATGAGCTTTGACTAAAACTTTTTCCTCCCTCACTTTTTTTAGCAAATTGTTTAGAGAACTTCTCGTGACTGGGAACAATATTGTGTTTTCTGACTTTAAATGATTTTGGTGACCATGTGATTGTTTTTCTATAGAGATCCACCTAGCCAATAACATATCAACTAAATTGTCAATAACTAGTAAGCATGCCTTAGTTTGCAATGGGTTGCTAAAGTGGTATGGAAACTAAATTAGTGTAAATTATTTTCTATGTGTACTTTTGTAGAGTAATGAGTTTACTTTTTCTATCACTAAGATTTTTTTTTTTTTGTATTAAAGGGTTAAATGGATAATGCATAGCTTTGAATTAACTATGCATCCACATATAGGGATCCAAACATGATTAAACTAAAACCTTTAAATCAAGAGATAAGTATGTTATTTACTAATAAGCTCATGTGAAGGTTGCAATAAGGAGAGAGGAAGATATAGTTCAATATGTACAGGGTGTACAAGGATCAAGAGAAACAAAGAGAGATAAAAAGAGATAAAGATGAAGAAGAAGATAAATGATAGTATCTTGTACATTCAACTTTTAATTATAAGCATATCTTGCTTTTGAAATGACATCCCTTCTTTCAATCTTTCCCAACCAACATTAGCTTTACGCACATTTCAATATGTATTTTTATTATTTGTAACTCCTCCCACTTGCTAATTTGGTCATACAATTTTTGCACATTATCTTACATGCAATATTTTTCTATTCACTATCTTACATTTTGTATTTGCATCAGTTTTTTTTCGACTAGAATGATGTTGAGCTTCTAATTGAAGGATTCCATAATAAATCAAGCTTTCCTCAAGTGGTTATTTTGTTGAGCTTCTTTCACTATTGGAGTTGGGATTATATTTTTATGAATTTGACATTACTAATTTACTACAAAATAATCTGAAATACTCATGGACAACATGAATTCTAATACTATTGGATGTCCTTGATTTTTGTAATACTTTGTAAATTTTGTTTGATCATCCTACTTACTAGTAGGGAGGCTCTTGTGCATATCACTCTACATGAACAAGTTCCCCTAGAGGTTGGGCCTAGTCAATGAGAAGGGTGATAATTTTTTAGGTATTTAGGCTCTTAGAAAATATGATGTATGGCTCTATTTTTTTTTGGTCACAAGGTAGTAAGGACAGTGTCCTTTATTATTCTTATATTGCTATCAGGATTTAACTGTGTAGTTTTTTAGTCAAACTCATTGACCCATGTTTCATGTGTAGTGACTCCACATGAATGCATCTCTCATAAGAATAAATGGAACACTTATCACTCATTGGATCTAGGTGATGCTCACAGAGGTGAAGCACCAAGACTTCATGGGAGGTCACTCATTCCAATACTACTCCAGCTTGATAGAGTTTTCTCCATGTTTATACCCAAACCCATTTGTGAAACCTTCAGCAAGTATAATATAAGCTTAAGGAGATAGTTACTCCATGTAAAATTAAAAATTAAAATAACATTATATTTTTTACTTCAATTTTTTTATCACATAATATTTTTAATATTTTTAAAATGAAGGAGAATTTAAAAAATAAAAATCTATTACACTCAGTAAGAAAATAATAACAAAGACCATATAAATTTCCTTCTAACATTTTATATTATTACAATATGCTTCACTAATAGAAAATACCTAATGGTACACACAAACCCTAATTTTTCCCATATGAAGCTCCATGGAAGTTTTGAAAAATGATCACTGTCGAGAATTATAGAGGTGCATCTTAGAATTTGGAAAGTTGCATTGCTTTGAAATTTTTAGTTGAACTCTTTAACTAAAATATATGTGATATAGACATTTTTATTGAAATGAAGAAAAAAAATATCAAATTTATATTAAAAATTATAAACTATATTAGTTAAACTAGATATTCTAATACATATTAAGAGTTTTTGTTGTACAAGAACTTTCTTTTCTTTTATTAGTATTCATGACTAACTATTTTGATAAAAAAATTGTGTCCATTAATAAAATTTTCTCTTATATTTATTATTTTATTTTTTAATCAATTGAATTCTTGAAGGAATTCTATTCCTCTAACTACCTCCAACTATCATCATGAAGTGATCTACCAATATCATATATGTTAAAAAGTAATTTAAAATAATACACTATGTAAAAAATATTGAATCTTATAATAATTATATTTTTTATTTACTACCTTAAGATATTATTATAATAATTAAAAACCTCAAATTTTTTTAAAATTTTGAAATATTTATTTAAATATTGTATTTCTATCAAATAATCTAAATGAGTTAGATTTATTTAACTAACATACCGTTTAACAAGAATGTAAATAGGTACTTATTGGACTTTTAAGACAATGCAATCTAAATGATAATACTTGAAATTAACAATGATATGATAGAATTAAAATACTGCATACAAAAAGAAAATGAAAAAAATCCATGACTTGTGATGATTTGATAGTAGTTCATTGATTTTTATACAATTTGGACTAGTAGAACCTAATATTTAGCTCCTCCTATGCGAATAGTAAATACCTTTCTTGTAAATATATTTAAATCATAAATATTTATTGTATTTATTATAAAATTATTTTATTTCAATGTTTAGTACTCATTAATTTAAATTGGTTCTCACTATTTACTAAATACAAAAATGTTAAATTATAATGATAATAAAAATAACATTGTATTTTATAAAGATGGTTATTACATGACGTTAATGTG
Source organism: Cupressus sempervirens (assembly GCA_028749045.1). Lineage (NCBI taxonomy): Eukaryota > Viridiplantae > Streptophyta > Pinopsida > Cupressales > Cupressaceae > Cupressus > Cupressus sempervirens. The sequence goes on from CM053791.1 coordinate 70,484,694, forward strand.
ATTAATATACATTATATGTTGACATTATAAAATACTTAATTGATAATTAATCTTTTTGATATGTAGAGATGGACTTGGAATTTTCTTTTGAGTGCATGGAGATTTTTTTATTTTGTTCAAGATTTTAGATATAAATTTTGAGGAGTTCAGGTGCAAATCAGGGAGATTTTGAGTTTATCTTTAGTTCACTATTAGTTGAGTGGGCATTCAAGGGAGTTAACTAATAATTATGTATTGAATGACATGAGCTCAATTGGGGAGTAATAAAAGTTATGAATTTTTTTAAGAATGTACTAATATGATAAAAAAATCATTCATCATTCATTTAGTCTTTTGTTTTGGGTGTCTGATTAGTAGTGACCAATTATTTAGTCATTTATTTGATCATTTATTTAGTTACTTATCTTTGTCTAGCCTTATAATTTTACCTGATAATCAACTTAGTCATTTATTTAGTCACATATTCATATAAATATCAAAATATTACTATAATGTAATCACATTTAGTCATGTGACTAAAATTTTTAGTCTCATGACTAAATATTTTAGTCATATGGTCATTTAGTTACCAAAATTCTACTAGTGTTAGAAAGTGTTGATGATTCATGGGTTTTAGATTCTGGTGCTTCATTTCATGCTACACCTCATAGAGGTTATTTTATTGATTATGTCCAAGGAGATTTTGGACTTGTTTATTTGGGGGATAATGAACCTTATCAGATTGTTTGAAAGGAAAAAGTTAAGATTAAGTTGTAGAATGGGAATCATTGGCTACTACACGAGGTAAGACATGTTCCAAAGCTCAGTAGGAATTTAATTTCAGCAGAAAAACTTAGTGATAAGGGTTGTGTAGTTACTTTTAATGATAAAAATTAGAAGGTTTCAAATGGTTCCTTTACAGTAGAAAAAGGTGTGAAAGTAGGTACCTTATATCTTTGTACAGGTCATATTGTTCCTTCTACTTTAATTGTTTTAGAGATAAATGAATATTAAAGAACAATTGATGCAATTGAGTAGGGAGAAAAAATAGCTACTATAAATTTTTATATAGTGCTATGGCACAACTGACCTAGGCACATGAGTGAGAAATGTATGAAAGTACTTCATTCAAAGAAAGTTTTACAAGGTCTGAAATGCATCAATATGGATTTCTATGAAAGTTGTGTGTATGAAAAACAAAAGAGAGTGAGTTTTGTGAAGACTGGGAAGGAAAATAAAAAGGAGATATTAGAACTTGTGCATACCGATGTATAGGGATTAACTCAAGTATCTTCCCTTAGTGGCGCTCACTATTATGTTACCTTTATTGATGATGCAACTAGAAAAGTATGGATTTATTTCCTTACATAAAAAATTGATGTATTTCAAACTTTCAAGAAATGGAAATGCTTGGTTGAAAATGAGACTGGTAAAAAATTAAAATGTATCAGATCTAATAATGGTGATGATTATTGCAATCATGAATTTGAATATTATTGCTCCACTAATGGTATTTGTAGATAGAAAATTGTTCCAAGGACTCCATAGGAAAATAGAGCGGCAGAATACATGAATAGGACTATAATGGAGCATGCAAGGAGCATGAGGTTGCATGTTGGGTTTCCCTTACACATGTAGGTAGAGGCTATCAATACTACTATATATTTGATTAATAGAGGTCCCTTTACTCCTTTGGGTTGTGGTATTCTAGAGGAAGCATGGACTGGTAAGAAGGTGAGTTATTCTTTCTCAAAAGTTTCAGTTGTGAAGAATTTTCTCATATAGATTCTAAAAATAGAATTTGTTGGATATGGCATTAATGAATTTGGTTATAGGCTTTGGGATTTTGAAAATCATAAAATTGTAAGAAGTGGGGATGTCATATTCAATGAGAAAGTATTGTATAAAGATTTGTTGCAGCAACATGAGAAGAAAGAAGATGATTATGTAGTGCTGGATGATACTCCAAATGATGATATTCTAGCCATTCCTCATGATGTACAACAATCACAACAAAAAATACCACACACACCAGTGAATTAGATGATTAATGAGGCAAATTAGTCCTCTAGAAAGATTTTCTCCCTCTTTGTATTCTATTTTACTTACTGATGTTAGTGAACTTGAATGTGATGATGAAGCTATGTAGGTGGATACTAAGATTAAGTGGGAGTCTACAATGAAAGAAGAAATGGAATCTTTGCTAAAAAATAAGACTTGGAATTTATGCAAATTGCCTATAGGTAAAAGGACTTTACAAAATAAGTGGGTCTACAGGTTAAAAGAAGAAGATGGAGGTAAGAAAAGATTTAAAGCTAGGTTAGTTATAAAAGGATTTTCACAAAAAAAGGGCATTGATTTTGATGAGATATTTTCTATTGTTTTTAAAATGACTTCTATCTATACTATTTTAAGTATTGTGGCTACTAGAGATTTTCTTTTAGAGTAGCTTGATGTTAAATAACCTTCCTTCATGGTGATTTGGATGAAGAGATATATATAGCTCAGCCACAGGGATTTGAGGTCAAAGGTAAGAAAAACTTAGTGTGCAAATTGAAAAAAAAATTATATGGCTTAAAGAAAGCACCTCGGCAATGGTATCTAAAAATTTTATAGTTTTATGCATGAGCATGAATATAGTAGGTGTCATTCAAATCATTGTGTTTATTTTAAGAGGTTGGATGATGATAGCTATATTATTTTATGTTTATATGTTGATGATATGCTTGTAACTTTTTTTATTTTCTAGTGGGTTATTTATTTTTCTCTGAATTGCTAGTTTTTTCGTGCACTTTTAATAATCTTGCTTAGGTTAATAAAGCATGTCTTATTTAGAAAGTGGTTGTGAGGTGTCACATTCCTACATATGTGCATCCATTATCTATCTTAGGAAGATACTTTGCTATCTTTAGTCTGATAGATGGTTGATTTTCATTTGTCATTGTTGTCACCTCCTCCCTCTTCCTAGTCTTTATAGGCATGCTACTTGACTTGTATTTGTAATTGGTTTCATTTGCATCTTCTTAATGCTATTTTGCTTCCAGCATTTGCATTACTCTCTTGGAGACTAAATCTATGTTGCTATTTTGATTTTATCCATTGCATTCATACTTTAGATATCTATTCTTTGCACTAGTTTTCTGAGTTATCAATCTTTTCAAATTCTAACATGGTATCAGACCTTTTCTATGTGCAAGAGTAGACTTTAGTTTCCTTATTTGAGAGATTTGGGCGGGGGGGGGTAATAAATCTTATTGTAGTTTTTTTGAAAATTGAGTTATGCTCTTCTCTTGTATCTTTGGATGATCTTGACAATTAGAAAAGTTTGATAAAAATATTTTTTCTCTGGGTTTCAATCTCAAATCTGACAACCAATGTGCATATTTAGAGTTTTCAATCAATATTGTAGGTTTCAAAATGTCATTGATGGACTTAGGAAGTTGTTCTAGCATTTGCATGTCATATTTTGGTTGTTGGGATCATTTCTTGATTTTTGGAGCCATTTTTTATTATTAAAGGCATCTAATTTACACTACAACAACATCTTTTGTACATCAGCAAGAAAATTGTTTTCTAGGTTTTGTTCGCAGCACCAAAAAACTATCTAGGCATTTTTTTATTTTTACATGCAAGCTCTATATTTTGTAGAATCGAGCACAGAAAGCTATAGCCATACTCCTCTCCATTGGTGGTCACAAATTTGAATGCAGTTTTTAAATGTCTCATTCTTGCTCATATGGACTTTGATTTTGATGATTCTTGTTATGACCTTGGCTATTTTTTGTGCTCTATCCACTAGTGGAGTTTTTTTTTGATTTTCATGCATGAATTCTTCAAAAATTGTAGATTCTCAGTCATGATTGTGCGCAGTTCTCCTTTTTGAAACTTTAGAGGATCATAACTTTCTCATACAACCTCGTATCAAGGCGATTGTTTTTTTGAAAGTGCATAATTTTTCAAATAGATTGTAGTGGTACTATTTGCTTCCTTTATTAATGTTCCCAAGTTTCACTTTCAGCATATGCTCTTCATGAGGGTTTTGTAATGCATTGAAATCAAGACCACTTAGTGGTAGTTGTAAATGTACTAAAATAAAGTGCCAATTTATATTTCTTTGAGGGGGGTGTTGGTGTTTGAAAATGTTACCCATTTCCAATTATCCCCATGAGAATATGACACATCTAGGGGCAGCTAACTCCCATTATCAACATATCATTTCAAACACAGGACCAACTATAAGGCATGACCCTTCTTCTACTTCAGGCTCTGCAAAACCTAGGCAGGTAGACTTGTAGATTCTTTATATGGTACCAGTTGTCAAAGCATACACTAAATCTATTCAAAGCAGACAAAACCCTTATTTCTCCTAAGAACTCATGAAATAACACAGACCTACGATAGCTAGATGCAGATCTATGAACCTCATAAGCTGAGTGAGGGCATTCTATGATAGCTCTTCAACATGAAAGGGGAAAAGCGTTTAATTTTGATGTTGATTTCAACAACCCTTAGATATGCAGTAGTGAGAAAGTAATGACCCTGTAGCTGATCAGTGCCTAGTCCATTGGGCAAATTCATGGATCACAAACATACATATGAATATCTGAGACATGTGTGTATCTTCAGATATAGATCTATCTATTTAACTTGTAAATAGACATCTATGTTCATTTTAAAATCTCGTTCTTACCTGATATCCTCCTCAATAAATCTACAACCCTGTTGATTTCTATGAAGTATTTACACAATTCCTTGAACTATCAGCAATAATGAAACAACATACAGTCTTAGGGGACTGCAACTATGACCTAAACTCTTTGTTCAGAGATCGTAAAACATTGAAATTCAATGAGAATGGAGACAAGATTCAACTGAAACTTAATTATCTGCTGCTCTTTGCATTATTTCCTTGAAAATATACAATCATATGCATGAAATGAAAGACATGAAACAACCTAATAGATCTGAACTATCTATATTTATCTTCCTACTTCCATTCACATGAGAGAAATTGTTGAAGAAAATATGTGGTATCACAGTATGGGAACATATCAAAACTGGATCCAAAATTTGGTATCTCAGTAGTGACTGGTTTTTCTCCCTAGACTGGAACCCCCACCATGATAGAAAGAAAGAAAAATATAGAAGAGAAAAAATTCCCAGATTGAAACTGAAGACGACAAGTGTCCATTTGGAATCCCATCTTGCAACTGAAAACCTCTTTCATCTCTCTACCATTTGATCTGATTTGATTTCATCATTGCCTTGTAACTGATTTGCAAAATATCTACAGCTGAATGATGAAATCCATGATTTGCTAAATATCTAATTTACATCAAAATGCTGATAAAACTTCATCTAACTAACTCAAAAATGCCCCCAGCTGAATTCTCCTTGTCTTTTATGCATATTCAAGCTATTAACTTGCCAAAAAACACAACTGAACTTCTTGGTCTAAAAACGGTTGCAATTCAGGTACCCGAAAGAAAAACTCTTATAGCTTGAGCCAACTACTACCTATGCAAAAAATGACTCTGAAATTAGATAGTTCATTTTTTCCCAATTCTGGCGGTATATTGGAGTTCATATCTAGCCTCTCAAAAATGCCCAGAATCTCATTTTGAAAATGACTCCTCCAGTAGAAACTCAAAGTTTGCAACTTTTAAATTTAAAATTTGAAAGTTTTAAATTTATCTAAAGTTAAAACTTTAGAACAAATATCCCCATTTGAAATTCAAAATTTTTGACGTGTAAACCATTTTTTGGAATAATAATTTAAAATTATTATTTTTTGTATTTCAATTTTTCTCTATGTTTCATATTGGGCCCATTGGGCGCCACCCGGCTACCATGTGGCAGCCCCTGATTGGCTGGCTTATTCGCCACCTCATTACCCCTGGCCTGCTACGTCACCTACCTTCCTGCTCCATCGCCATGTGTCAACTGCCCGCATTCTCGCATTATTTAAACCGAGCGCAACTTCATATTGTGGAGATGCGGAATGCGTCGGATCCGGACATGTGTCCTCATCTGGTCGCATCTTGGTTTTCGACGCCATGTCATCTTTATAGCATTTTTTTTTTAATTTTATTTTATTTGCATCCAGCTGACGTCACATCCCGACCCCACCTTCCACATGCGTTCGGCTTCCAAAAGCCCTTTTCACTAGACACTATGCACTTTGTGTGCGTTAGTACTTAAAGGCTGCTGAATACATCCCCACATAGAATGTGGGATAAACACTTTGTATTTTCCTCAAAACCACTACCTCTGAACGTGGAGACCTTGCAGACTTTTGTTGCCGACTCCCCTGCCTATTTTTTTTATTTGCAACACTGGGCATCTTTGGCGCCTTTCAAATTTGCGTGGGCTGCCTGTATTGTTTAAAATCGACTCCTCTTTTAATGTGGGTCTACTTGAGTAATCTTTTTTTTAATGGCGTGAAGACTCTTGTGCATGTGAACTCACTTTTTAATATGTCTTCCTCCATTTTTGACCTGCGCTACCCACTTTCTTTGTAAGAAGTAGTCTCCTCCTCTTCAAACGCTAATAGAGAACTTCTCCTATCATTGACTCCCCAAACACATAGTGTCTTGGGTCTCTTCTTTTTAAAATGTGGGGGCTTTGAATTAATGATGCATCTTAATGTTGTGATCAACTGCCGATTATGGAGCTCTTTACTTTCTTTAACTTTGGCGCTGATTGTCGGCATTGCCTCAATAACTGCAGGCCAGAGAAAACTGAGGAGATCATATGTTCTATCAATATTAATCATACAATAATGCTCTTGAATGGTCTGCGTGGTTTCTTGTTAATCACGTTGTGTGAGCCTTTCACTTGTTTTGTGTAGGTATTACAGACCACAGTTTTTCAAATTGTGATACTCTCCAATGTGTGTTCTATTTAGAAATGTTTATAAGAAAGCATGGCTTTCTCTTGAGGCTGCTTACTTTTAACAAGGTGTGGGCCCTTTGCTCTGACCTAGCTTCCTTTAGTTTTGTTGCTACGGTTTTCCTGGTTGCTCTTTTTAATGTGCCTGCCAGCCATGTATTCCACAATCTCTTTCATTTTTATATGTATGGGTAACAATCATTAAATGACTTCTTGTTTGAATATAGCATTTGATGTATGGTTCAAACTTTATAATGATTTTTGTTTCTCAACGAATCCAATAACCAATGATCTTAGAATTCTATGATATGTTTCAAATGTTCATGACTGTTGCAAAAGCTCCGACTTCAGGGAAGACAAGTTGGTTGGCTTCAAGTATACCCTCTAGCTTTTCACATTCTAAATCTTGAAGTTCAAAATGCGAATTATACTCTTAACACTTCTGATGTTGCCAAACCTTGTAACAAGTTGAACTTTCTCCTAAGGCAGTCTTTCAAAACCTTGCCAACCAGAACCTCATTTGAGAAAGGTCCATACATGTCTATAGTATCAAAAACAGTGATGCCTCTATTGAAAATGTGCTCCATTAAAGCAACACCATTTTCCTCTTTTGTCTGCGGCTTCATAACTATCACTTGCAAATTCCCTCTTTGCATGTAACTTCAACTTTTGTAAATTGCAAATTTGGTGCCAGAAGGTCCATTGACTGCCTTTAAAAACTGACCCGAACAACTAACCAAGCTTTGAATCTCATGATCTCTGCTCTCTCTGACATGTTCAACGGGCCTACCAGATCTCATTACATGACGACATCAACGTCAAAAGATATTGACCTCTGAAGTTGCCAACTTAAATTCACCTATAGAAAAACATGTTAGAAAACTGGAAAGTGTGTTTGGAAATGGCCTGGAAAATTGAACAAATGGGCACTTGGGGATTTGAAATCTAGGGAATTGTTTCCCTGTCATGAGGATGGTATGATTCTACAATTTTGGCTCATGACAAAACACAGGTCGAATTTTGCAAGCATCTGAAGCTGACTACTTGGATTTGCAAGACAGGAACATTAGTAAAACAACATTTTTTTGTGAATGGAATGATCCCAGTAAAGCGTGAAGACGGATTCGTCAAAGCTTAAAAACTGACACAGTTATAGTATTTTTAGAGTATAACATAGGGGAACAAACCATTTGATCTAAGCAATCACGGATCTCAAGTTATAATGTCCTGAATAGGGGTACCAAATAATCTGCAAATGCTAACACCAGTAAAAAGTTATAAATTGCGTTTGGAATCACGTTTGAAAACTAATCAAACGGATTCATCAAGACTTGAAAATTGAAACATAGGAATTCTTTGATGTTTGAAAAGCAATGCAAAAGGAATTTTAGCATTTTGGTCAACTGGTCAAAAGTTACAATGTGTCAAACAGGGCCTCCTAGAAATAGGTGCAAAGTGCAAAAGCATAAAAACAGTAACTGGCCAACTTTGAGGGATTCAAAACCTAGTCAAACAGACTCAAAATGATTCAAAATCTGAAACATAGGCTCTTAAGTATGGATACTAGACATTCTCAAAATGGCAAGTCATGACACATTTTTGGATGCGAGATATTCATTTACAAAAAAAGCCTCCTGTCGTTGTTTGACACTTAGGTGAAAATGCAAAATTGATACTAGCTCAAAACAAAACTTTGCCAAATGACTCAGAAACTCAATTTATCTTCACAAAATGTTTAGGCATGCTGAATGAAAGGTGCTAGAAGCATTAAACACCTTAGGGGTCTAAAAAATGGACAGCCGGGTACAACCAGGCACATATGCATTTTAAAAGCGTTTAAGGGCTTGATTTTTTCAATGGTGCTCAAAATCAGGAAGGCAATTTTGAGCGCCAACAGGGGGTTCTTTGATTGAGTGAAAAGCGAGGGCTATTTTCTTTGGTATTTCTTCTCTGCATTTCTTCATCATGGATCAAACAAATATGCCCATCCTAACTCCATAAAATTACTTTGAGTGGAAATCATGCATGACAATTCACTTAAGGAAAGCTAGATTAAATAGGATAACTATGAGACTTAAAATTGAACCTGATAAAGATGAAGATAAGCCAAAGTGGTTTAACAAATGTGATGAGGCATATGGAACATTGTGTTTATCTGTTTCTCCTAATTTTTTATTTCACATTGAATCTTTGGATACACCAAATAAAATATGGTTAAAGCTAGAAACACTATTTGGAACACAAGATTCAATAAGGGGTCATATGTTAGAAAATGAAGTAATTAGTTTAAGTCTAGGAAATTTCAACACAATCCAGAAATTCTTCACTAAATTGAAGTCACTAAGGCTGTAGTTGAAACAATGTGGAATTAAAAAGTAAGATGAACAATTGATTCTTAGCATTCTCTCTAAGCTGAGTTTAGAATATTTTGTGATTGTCTCTACCTTCTATGCTACTAAGGGTGCACTTGGTACTCAATTCACCATGCCATCTTTAGATGATTTTGATGTCAATCTCACTCGAGAACAGGACAAACTAATCCAGATGCGCACTCTTCAGTCCTCTAAGTCACATGCCTTGGTTGCCAACCAAGGCATAAAAGAAAAAAAAGGACAAAGTAGTAGCAACAATAGTAAGGACAAGAAACAAAAGAATAGCAAGGAGAAGAAGGATCAGATACCAGTTGCTTCAAAAGAAACTATTGAGACACCATCTTCTAAGGGTGATAAGCCTAAGAAAGAAAAGGTCCAATGTGCCTATTGTAAAAGACTTGGTCATGATGAACATAAATGTTTGAAGAAATAAATTGATCACTTGACTCACATTCTTGAGAAGAATAATATCAGTGTTCCTGAGTCTATCAAACAAAGCTCAAATGAAGGGTCTAATAAGGGAAAAGAAAACAACAAGGGGAAAGGAAAGGGCAAGGCCCTTGTTGCAATTGCATCCTCACCATCCCCTTGGGTTCTTGATTCAGGTGCTTCACACCACATGTGATGGGGACACAACCCAAGAATAGAATGGACACAACAGAAAAGGGGAATTGTATTAACTGAAAAATAAGCTAGTACATTTAGTACAGAGAAGATAAACTTCAAAACATGCCCTAATGGCTTACAATAGCATAAATGTGGAGATAATTTCTCCTTTCAGTACCTCCTCTCAAACTCCACTCCGAACTGCCTTTTACAATGCCAAGAATCTCCTTAAATAGACCCTAGAGGATTAAGGACTAGGAATACATTCTAGAAAGTGCTAGTAGGCATCCACCAACCAAATAGAAGGTTCCAAAAGCTGCGTTAGAAGTCGACGCAAATCTAGAAGAACCCAGAAATGGTAACCAAACTTTCAGGAGGCATAACTTTTGAACTATAGCTCTGATTGACGAACCGTTTACATTTCCAAAAAGCTCTCAAAGCTCTCTATAGCCCTATGGACCAGCTTCACTTGTCCCCCATTTTTCAGCCCTTTTTGAGGTCATTTAATGCCCCTAACCTAACTTTGAAGCATTCTTAGGAGGTCTCCAAAACTCAAAAAACTGCAATAACTTTCAAACCGTGGGGCCTTTTGACCTGATTCTTTTTCTAGAATGCTCTAAATTACAATTACATTCATCTAGCCAATTTACACCTCCTAGTTCACCAAAATGATGGCTCAATTACATAATCCTATTTTTTTGAGATTTACTAGCACACTGATAATGGAACTGTGAGAGTTGGAACCTTTATTTGACCCAAATGGGTGTCCAAAAATGAAAACACATGAAATAGAAACTAAGTCTAAGTACATTTTTTTGGGTGACATAGGATTTTCCTTATACCTCTGGATGCTCCTACATTAGACACCCAGGGTAGATTGAAAAGTGACCCTATCACTTTATGAATGGTAGAGGAAATCCCAAATGGGAAACCTCAGCTGCTGAAATCCAAGTTGAGTCCTCAATCGGTCGTCCTTTCCATTTGACCAAATACTCTTCATACTGCCTATTTCTGGTACTCCTACCCACACGATGATCTAGAATGTCTTCTATCTCCTCCTTCTTAGAAGCAAGAATCGGACATGGCTCTAACACTAGCTCCTCATCTGCACCATCATCATGATACTCTATTAAATCTGCAATGTTGAAAATGGGAGAAATGTGAATACCATCTGGCAGCTCCACCTCATATGCATTTCCAAGTCATGTTTCTTCAAAATTTTGTAGGGGCCAAATTTCTTCATTTTCAGCTTGTTGTAAGTACCAGCTGGAAATCTTTCTTTTCGTAAGTGCACCATGACTAGATCCCCTACTTGGAATTCCTTATGTCTTCTCCTTTGATCAGCCTTAGCTTTATACTCTTGATTCATCTTGGTAATGTGTGCCTGAACCTCCTCATGTAGATGTTTGATATGTTCAGCAAATTCTTCCACTTCAACACTTATTCTTTCCCCTTGCTCTATCTTCCTCAATTCTGGTGCAATCCTTGGGCTATTTCCATATACAATTTGGAATGGTGATTTTCCAGTACTCCTATTTATAGAGTTATTGTAAGCAAACTCTACTTGTGGTAGAACCAAATCCCATCCCTTGGGCTTATCCCCAACTAAACATCTCAGCAAATTGCCCAGACTTCTGTTTACCACTTCTGTTTGGCCGTCAGTTTGTGGGTGATGCGTGGAGCTGAATTTCAAGTCTGTTCTCAACTTTTTCCACAATGTCCTCTAGAAATACTCCACAAATTTAGTATCTCTGTCAGAAACTATGCTCCTTGGAAGACCATGTAGTCTTACCACCTCTTTGAAAAACAAGTCTGCAATATGGAGAGCATCATGAGTTTTGTGGAATGGAATGAAATGTGCCATTTTGGAGAACCTATCAACCACCATGAATACTGAGTCATTACCCCTTTGTGTCCTTGGCAATCCAAGAACAAAATCCATACTTATGTCCTCCCATGGCCTTGATGGAACAGGCAATGGCTGATATAGGCCAGTATTATGACTAATCCCTTGGCAACTTGACAGACCTGGCAACTTTGTACAAACTTCTTCACATCCTGTGAAATTTGAGGCCAAAAATATTGTTCTCTAAGAATGGCAATGGTCTTATCTCGACCAAAATGTCCTGCCATCCCCCCACTGTGTTTCTCCTTAATCAGATTTTCCCTCATGGAACTCTTTGGAATGCACAACTGACTACCTTTGAACAACATGCCATCCTGAATCAAATAGTCTTACCACTTGGTTCTATCTATAGCAACAGGTTCTTTATAAGTTTCCATGCTTCAGCAAAATTAGGATCCTCGGGGTACAAATTCTTGAGTTCATCAAACCCAACTACTTCAACCTGCATTACTGTAAGCAACAACTGTCTCCTACTTAGTGCATCTACAATCCTATTAGATCTTCCACTTCTATGCTTCAAGACAAATGTATAACTCTGCAAGAACTCTACCCACTTCACATGCCTCTGATTCAATTTACCTTGGCCATTTAGGTACTGTAATGCCTGATGATCAGTATACAAAAAAAATTCCTTTGGCAATAAATAATGCCTCCATTTCTTTAAGGCCTGAACTATTGCATAGAACTCTTGATCATAAATAGAATACTTCTTCTTTACATCATTCAATTTTTCACTAAAATATGCAATAGGCTTACCTTCTTGGCTTAATACAGCCCCAATAGCGCTGCCACTAGCATCACAATCCACCTGAAAAACCATTCTAAAATCTGGAAGTGCCAACACAGGCTATTCTGTCACCTTCTTCTTCAGCAATTCAAAACTTCTCACAGTTGTTGCAGTCCATTTGAACTCTTTTCTATCCCCTCTTATTGTATCAGTTAGGGGTGCACATATGCCACTAAAATTCTTAATAAACTTCCTGTAAAAACTAACCAGACCATGAAATGATCTTACCTCAGTAGCAGACCTTGGAGTAGGCCATTCAAAGATGGCCTTTACCTTCTCTGGATCCATTTTGAGACCTTCAGGTGATATAACAAACCCCAAATAGACAAACTCCCTTTTTGCAAAGATACACTTCTTCAGATTAATTAATAGTTTTTCTTCCCTTAGCCTTTCAAGGACACTACGAATATGCAATAAATGTTCTTCCAAAGTCTTGCTGAAAAGTAAAATATCATCCAAATAAACAATAACAAATTTTCCCAAGAACTTCTTACGTACCTCATTCATGAGCCGCATGAAGGTGCTTGGGGCATTTTTCAATCCAAAGGGCATGACTAACCACTCATAAAGACCCTCCTTGGTCTTGAAGGCTGTTTTCCACTCATCTCCTTCTTGAATCCGTATCTGATGATAGCCACTCTTCAGATCTATCTTTGTGAAGTACTGAGCTCCACTCAAGAATTCCATAAGGTCATCCATCCTTGGCAAAGGAAACCAGTACTTGATGGTTATCCTATTTATACCTCAAGAATTTTTACACATCCTCCACTTTCCATCCTTCTTTGGTGCGAGTACTGCAGGTACTGCATATGGACTCAGGCTTTCTCAAATCAAGCCCTTCCTCAACAGCTCCTAAACCTGTCTATTCAGCTCCTATGTTTCAGTAGGAGTCATCCTGTGAGCAGCCTTGTTAGGCAAACTAGCTCCTGGAATCAGATCTATCTGATGACTGATTTGCCTTACTAGTGGCAATCCATCTGGAACATTATCAAAGATGATATCTCCAAACTCCCCTAGTAAATTTGAAACTTCAAGTGGTATTTCACTACTACCTTCTTTATCTTTCCTAGGAATCAAAGCATAGCACATATGCTAATTTTTCATGCCATCTAAAAACATCCTTCTATCAACAAGACAAATCCTAGTACTGCTACATACCTTTTCACCTTCCTTTTTCATGGGCTTCAATTTGTGGTGAACTCCATCCTTTGTCAGAGAGTATGTGTTTGCATGCCCATCATGTATTGCATGTCTATCAAACTACCATGGTCTACCCAAAAATAGATGGCAAACATCCATTGAAATAACATCACAGAGAACTTCATCATGGTAACTCCCAATTTTGAATTTCACTAAACATTGTTCACTTACCAGGACCTTATGATCATCTTTTACCCAAGCAATCTGATAGGGCTAGGGATGTTTCTCACTCTTGAGCTTCAGCTTAGAGACCATCTCTTCTGATACCAAGTTATCAGTGCTACCACCATCAATGATCACGTCACAATATTTATCCTCACACTTGCATTTGGTACAGAACAAACTCCTCCATTGTCCTAGTTCAATCTCACCACTTAGTAGGACTCTTTCATTTACCAAGGTCTCTCCTCTTTCTGCATCCTCTAAATGTGATGATTGTGCATCCTCATCCACATGATCAACCCTAGCTTGGCCCTCAGCTCTCCTATCTGTCCTTCCTTGTCGTTGAGGGCTTTCAAAGGCACGATGACCTTCTTCATTTCAATGGAAACAGGTACCATGAAAGCCGCCTCTTCCTTGTCCATGTCCTCTACCTCTGCCTCTCTGATTTCCAAAGTCTTGATCATGGGAGCGGTTGAAACCCTCATTCCTCTGGTTCCTACTAGTACTGACATGTTCATTTTTCTTTTGGGTTTCATTGTGACCTCCAGATGATCTACCACTTCCCCTTCCTCCTTGATCGCGCCCTCTTTGTCTTCCTTCAAACCTTTTATTCAGCTTCTCTTCAACTCATAGGGAAAACTGGTATGCCTCTTCAATGTTGGTCATTCTTACCAGACTTAATTCCTCCTGGATGCTAGGTCGCAACCCACTGATATAATGAGAAACTTTATCCTTATTTGCTTTTGCATGCCCCGCTTTAATCAAGAGTCGGTAAAATTCCTCTGTATATTCTTGGACTGACCTTCCTGCTTGCTTTAACCCATGCATCTTCTTAAAGAAATCAAGCTCGTAGTCCACGGGAATGAACTACTTCGTCAGTTTGTCCACCATGCGATCCCATCTTGTGATCTTCTCCTTTCCTCTTCTGTTTCTTTCCAATTGAACCTCTTGCCACCAGATTTTGGCATGGCCTTTCGGTTTGGCCTTTACAAGCTTAACCCTATCTGGGTCCCTAATATCCTCATACTCAAAGTATTCTTCCAGTTCATTGATCCAATCGATCAACTCATCTGGTTTTAGACTTCCTAAAAATACACCCACTTCAATTGTAGGTCTTTTCCCAAACTTAGTAATGGCCCTAAAAAGCCTTTCCTCTGCATGATTCAGAACTTCCCCATCAAATTCCCCTTCTGGTCCCATTTCATTGTCTTCGTTGTCAACTTCACTTTCATCACCTGCGGCCATAGTTGCTCCTCTATGGAGCTCCTCCTGCAATGCTTGTACCTGCCTTTGGAGGGCTCTAACCTCCTCAGGATTAATAGCTCTGGCCCTTCCACCATGCTCTCTTCATGGAGGAATCTTCTTAACTCAAACTCACAACCACATAGTCCTAGTGCAAACTGCCTCACAGTCGGTGCTCTGTCTACACACTCAGGAAAACCAGCTCTGATACCACTTGATGGGGACACAACCCAAGAACACAATGGACACAACAAAAAAGGGGAATTGTATTAACTGAAAAATAAGCTAGTACATTCAGTACAAAGAAAATAAACTTTGAAACATGCCCTAAGGGCTTACAATAGCATAAATGTGGAGATAATTTCTCCTTTCAGTACCTCCTCTCAAACTCCATTTTGAACTGCCTTTTACAATGCCAGGAATCTCCTTAAATAGACCCCAGAGGGTTAAGGACTAGGAATACATTCTAGAAAGTGCTAGTAGGCATCCACTATCCAAATAGAAGGTTCCAAAAGCTGTGTTAGAAGTCGACGCAAATTTAGAAGAATCCAGAAACGGTAACCGAACTTTCGAGAGGCATAACTTTTGAACCGTAGCTCCGATTGACGAACCGTTTACATTTTTGAAAAGCTCTCAAAGCGCTCTATAGCCCTATGGACCAGCTTTGGTCGTCCCCCATTTTTTAGCCCTTTTCAAGGTCATTTAATGCCCCTAACCTGACTTTGAAGCATTCTTAGGAGGTCTCCAAAACCTGAAAAACTGCAATAACTTTCAAACCGTGGGGCCTTTTGACCTGATTCTTTTTCTGGAATGCTCTAAATTACAATTACATTCATCTAGCCAATTTACACCTCCTAGTTCACCAAAATGATGGCTCAATTACATACTCCTATTTTTTCGGGATTTACTAGCACACTGATAGTGGAACTGTGAGAGTTGGAACCTTTATTTGACCCAAATGGGTGTCCAAAAATGAAAACACATGAAACAAAAACTAAGTCTAAGTACATTTTTTTGGGTGACACAGGATTGCCCTTATACCTCTAGATTCTCCTGCATCAACATGGCTTCATCTAAGGAAGAACTTGCATCCTTGGAGTTGTGTACTATGCCTTCTATTTTGATCAGTGATGACACTCCTATTGAGGGGTGTGGGAGAGGGTCTCTTGATGTGGGGGATGGCACATTTAATGGTGTTCTTTGTGTACCCTCATTATCAACTAATCTCCTATCGGTATACCAGATCACTCACATAGGTTCAGGCAAATGGGTTGAGTTCACTTTGATTCAATGGAGATATGTGAGTTGCACAATGATTCTATAGTTGTAGTTGGGAGAGCAGATCATCAGTCATGACTCTATATATTTTCTCACTTTGTTCCTGATCCTCCTTCGACTGTTTTTCTCACTCACTCTAATGATGTGAGTAAATTATGGCATGAGCAATTTGGCCATCATAACTTCCACTACTTGCATCAGCTTAACTAGAAGAGCATGGTCACAGGGTTGCCTTCTACTTTGACATTGGAGTCACTTGGAATACATGACAGATTTTTTGATGAGTCAAATTCACCTTAGTAGTCTTTTACCCCCACTTCCGATGTAGAGAGTGATTCAGAGGACTCACCTCCTTCCTCTCCTAGTCATCATTCATAGGTTGATGATTCTCCTATAGATTCTCCATCTTCTAGTCCACTTTGGGCTAGAAAAACTTGGCAGTCTACAGGTGATTGGGTTAGGGATCCATCAGACACCAGGTAGACTTTTTTGCAATTCTAGGATGCTACACATATCTTTATTACTATTGCCTCATATCCACCTTATTTTCATGAGGTTTCTAGTATTCTTGAGTGGGATACAATTATGTAGGAAGAGTATAGTTCCTTGTAGAGGAACCACACTTGAGATCTTATCCTTCTTCCTAAGGGAAGAAAACTTGTTCAATGTAAGTGGATCTATCAAACAAAATTTGCAAGCTTTGTTGGGGGTGCAGGATGCTTCATCTTTTGGGGGAGCCTCTTCCTCTCACTTGGAGTCCTAATTTTTTTTGGTAAGTCTCTTTTCTCTCTCTTTTGGGGGAATTTTATGTACATGGGTACCTCATCAAGTTTGACTTGTCAAGACCCATTTCTAAATCCACCTAAGCTTCGCTTATGGGGGAGTGTTAGTGTAGTTTTTTAATTTCCTAGTGGGTTATTTATTTTTCCCTATATTGCTAGTTTTTTCCTACACTTTTAATAATCTTGCTTAGGTTAATAAAGCATGTATTATTTAGAAAATGGTTGTGAGGTGTCACCTTCCTACATATGAGCATCCATTATCTATCTTAGGAAGATACTTTGCTATCTTTAGTCCGATAGATGGTTGCTCCTCATTGGTCAGTGTTGCCACCTCCTCCCTCTTCCTAGTCTATATAAGCATGCTACCTGGCTTGTATTTGTAATCGATTTCATTTGCATCCTCTTAATGCCAATTTTGCTTCCAGCATTTGAATTACTCTCTTGGAGACTAACTCTATATTGTTGTTTTGATTTTATCAGTTGCATTTATAGTTTAGATATCTATTCCTTGCACTAGTTTTCTGGGTTATCAATCTTTTCAGATTCTAACAGTTGTTCCCCACTAACAAGATCAAATATAGTTTTCCAAGGTGATAAAATTGCATATGTAGATACATCACTTGAATGCCATGCATGAATCACATTTCCAACCTTGAAACTATCTTAGAAGTAATGGCAAAGCAAATGTAGATGCAATACATGACAAATTGCACAACTTGTAGTCTTTATATATATACAAAGAGATCCTTTTATGGTGCTTATTACATATTAGCTACAACAAAAAAATTAATCTAGGTACATACATATTCCAAAATCTAAATAATTAAAAAATAAAACTCACTCAACTCATGCTAAGTGACTTAGCTCAAGATCTCGCACAAAAATAATGTAGACCAAGAAAAATGGGTAGAGTTAGCAAGAAATTTTAGAAAAACATATCATAGTAGAAATTTTTAGAAAGAAACAAGTCATAATCTAGTTAAATTGATCTATTTGCTAATTAGTTGGGTTGATTACAAATTCCTATAGGAATTTCATCAAATTAGGTATAATAAAATGAGCAATAAGTTATTCCCAGCTAGTAGGATCAAATATAATTTTTCAAGGTGATAAAATTGCATATATAGATGTATGTATGTCTATATCTATGTGTATATATATGTATGTATACATGTATGAATGTATGTATGTATAACTATATGTATGTATATACATATATATACATATATACATACACACACATATGTGTGTGTCTATGTATGTATGTATATTTATAAAGAGATCTTGTGGATTGTAGAGATCAATGGAGATCTAGGATTTAGTTGTCGTGTTCTTGTACTCACTACATTTCATTTTCGTGTCTTTGTGATCTTTGCATCTGATTGTCATGCCCTTGTGATCTTTGTATATGTATGTATGTATGTATGAATGAATGTATATACATATGTATATGTATATATATGTATGTATGTATATAAACAGAGAAATCTTGGCACAACAGAAAAATAATAAAGCTCACTTAATAGGTATCATGGCCACATATGCAATGGAAATGCCTATTAATAAGTAGATTCCTCTTTTTCTCTCTCATTTTTAATGTGTTTATTTCACTCAAACTATTTTTTTTTAGGGGTAACTTTCTAAAATGGGATTCATTTTATGTAGGAGGCAATGAGGACATTCTTGGATGTACCTATGTGATGAATTTCTCATGAGCAATGAACATACACTTCTCATGAAATTAGCACAAGGTGATGAGGACATTCTAAGTACTTTAAACATTGATCTGATGACATTCCAAGTAATTTACCATTCTTATACACATATGGATGTTCAGGTAATCAACCTTGCATTAAATAAAAGGAATATGTTTCTCCTGGCTTTGGCTTTTTGTCTGGTCTCTGTTTTTCTGGTTGGCTCTCTGGCCTTTTTAGTGGGCAGTTGTTTCGGGCTGGGCCTTTGGGCTTATTTTCAGCTGTAAGGATTATGTTTTGGCTGGGCATTTTTTCGCTTATTTTCAGCCTTTCTTTTTGTTAAACTTATGGGTTTCAGGACCCCTTAAAACCTGTTTACCTTATCAAAAACTTTTAAACATAACTATATATAACATATATAGATTAACTTTATATTAGTTGTAAACTAAAACACAAAGGTTGCTCCAAGGGATTATAGTATTGTAATAATAGAAAACTATTTGATTCACTTTGGAAATGAGCTATATTAGGTGAGTAAATCTCACTAGTGGTTAGAGGAATACAGCTACATTAATACAATTAGAAACCAAAACTACATATTCATTAGAGTGAGTAGTTCTAAGGACTTGATCCGGTAGATATGGGTATGTAGGCATCCTAGTAGGCAAAGTATGCCTCTAGTGTGCAAATGCCTTGAACATAGTTAGGTAGTACTTAACTATTTAAAGACAATATATATTAACTCATGAGGATCAATCCCTTGAAGAATCCTTTGCCACAATGACATTACCTCTAAACCATGCAAAGGATGTTAAAGTGGTTCTCATCCTTGAAACACTCTTATAAGAAATGGAAAAGAAAATGTAGATACAATACATATATTACTATTATTTATGTTTATGTATGTGTGTGTATGTATGTATGTATATACATATATATGTGTATGTGTATATGTGTATATACATAAAGAGATATTGGCATAATATAAAAATTGATCCAACTCCATACATATTCCAAAATTCAAATAATAAAACATTCTTAAGTAGATATTTGTGAGCACTAGGTGTGTGAAGGCTCTATGCAAAAATATGTAGAAGCAAAAAGGATCATGAACATTTTTGATGACATGTTTACCAAGAGCAACACAAGTTCTAATAGAATATATAGTCCACTGATATAACTGAGAGGCAGGGGGTGAATCTCTTATACAACTATTATCACTTTTATCAACATTAATAATCCATAGCCATGCGATCAACATAAACATAAAATATAGCAATAAACTCATGCATAATAAAACTAGATATGTTAACTGGGGAAACCCTTGATCATAGGGAAAACCCCGGTGGGGATGGTACCCACAAGATGATGTACTAATATAAATGCATGCTACACAAGGTAGGTTTATTGATCTTTCTGAGCTAAGATGCATAGAAACCTTCTCCTACAACCACATTTATGTTGTCTGCGTCACTTTCTCAATATCATTTTCTACATTTCACAGCATAACACTGCAGGATTGTCAAAATAATCCGATTAACGTCTTTAGCAAAGAATAAGTCTATGGAGTTTATTATTAATTAATTATTAATTTAATATTATTTTTATTATGATTAATAAATTTATTATTTTATTTTATTTTTAATATTATTAATCTATTATACTAATAGTATATTATATTTAATAATATTACTATATTAAATTATTTTACTAATTTCTTTCAATTGTTATATTAATAATAAATTTCATTACTAATTATTAATTATTAAATTTTATTTGAAAAAAATAACTCAAACAGATACACACACAACATTTATCCATAAGAAAATCTAGCGGCCTTGATCAAGCTTATGATCTTTTCAGATCAACACCATTGATGAGTGATTTTGTTGAGTTAAACAAAAAGTGTAATTGAGGAAGACAAATTTATAGATAAGCATTGAAGAGATGATTATGTAGTTTATTATTAATTGATTATTAATTTAATATTATTTTTTATTATGATTAATATATTTATTTTATTTATTTTTAATTATTAATCTATTATATTAATAATATATTATATTTAATAATATTACTATAAAAAATATTTCATATTATTTATTTTACTAATTTCTTTCACTTGTTATATTAATAATAAATTTTATTATTAATTATTAATTATTAAATTTTATTTGAGAAATAAATTACATATATATTTATATATGTTACGTTTATCCATAAGAAAATTTAGCGGCCTTGATCATCAGTGGTCATGGAGTTAAAAGCTTATGTCCATTGATGAGTGATTTTGTGGAGTGAAACAAGAAGTGTAACAAATTACAGATAGGCATTGAAGAGATGATTATGCAAATAGATTGTAGCTATCGTAGAAGGCTCTAATATATATAGATGATTAAAGTGGGTGACTCTACGCCATCCTCCAATCTTCTCTCTGCTTTTGCATTACTCGCAATTGTTTCCTGTGCTGGTACGTTGCAAATCATTAGTGTATTTGTGTAGTGTTAAAATTTGGTGCACTGTGCGTCATTGTTATGATTGTTTTGGGAAAAAATGCATATGAGAATTCTGATTGATTTTTTTTGGAAAGAATATGTGTGTGTTTTAATGGTGTATAAAGTGTTATTACTGTTAGTTTTTCCCCTGAAATCGACTGTTTGTGACAGTTAGTGGCTCAGATTTTAATACACAAAAGAAGTAGATCAGAGGATAGAAGACAGTAGACGGGTCAAGTTTAATTTAGGTAGTTCATTTGGATCATACAATGCAGAATATGTCTAAAGTTAAGAAGTCTATAATATAAAATGGTTATAGCTTATTACAGAGAAATCCTATATGTGATTGCAAATTTCTACCTGAGATTTCTCACTCTGCATCGTTGGATATCTAATGAAATGTGATATTGTAGATCTTTTTTTGTCGGCAGAGGCATTGTACAGGTGGTATGATGTTTCTTTTTAGCAAAGAACCAATAAATATTCCGGTGCAAAAAATTATACTGGACAATGCCAAAGTGTCAATTGCCTTGTAACTATTGTAGCTTATTAGAGCAATTTCCTAGATGTGAATTGCCATTTTGTACTTGGGATCTCCTACAATCTTATTCTATGCATCATTGGATATCTAGTGAGATTTGGTCTGTTAGATCATTTTTGTTTTAAATAAGGTGGAAGCTGTAGAGGCATTTTGCAGGTGGTAGGCTATACTCTGTTTTTTATGGCTGTAAAATGTCAATGGTGGTAAGTTTGATTTAATATAAATTAATGTGATGTTTCGCAGCTCACTGCTCTTTTTCTATGATGATCAGGCATATGGAAATTATTTTATTCTGAATTTTCAGTTCTAACTTTCACATTCTTAAGGATTACCAGATGAAGATAAAATTAAGAACAATGATGGTATTGATGTTTTCGGTTGATTGAAATATGGTGCAGAGAATCATGGCAGGCATTGGCATCATGGATTGGAAGTGTTGGGTATGTGCAATTGTTGCTGTAATTGCTGCCACAACTCTGAGATGTGAAGCTGCTGAAAGCTATGTATGTGATCCAGTGAAATTTGCCAAGATGGGGAAGGATATCACAAAATATACATTCTGTGATTCAACTTTGAGTTTCGAAGAGCGAGCAAAAGACTTGGTGAGTCGCATGACATTGTCAGAGAAAGTTGGACAGATGGGCAGCAGTTCAACTGGAGTGCCCAGGTTTGGACTACCCAATTATGAATGGTGGTCGGAGGCGTTGCACGGGGTTTCGAACTTGGGACCTGGCGTTGTATTCGACAAGATCGTCCCTAATGCCACTAGTTTTCCTCTCGTCATTCTCACTGCAGCTTCCTTCAATGAAACTCTCTGGAGAGCCATAGCAGAGGTAAATAGTTTTTTTTGGATAAAAAGTATGTGTTTTTTATTTAAGAATATATCAAACTACCTTAGCTTTCAGATTTTCAGGGAGGAGAGAAAAATTTGACAAAGTATAATATTTTTTCTTAACTTTGTATGCGTAGACTGTATCAACTGAGGCAAGGGGCATGCACAATTCGGGAAATGCAGGACTAACCTATTGGAGTCCTAATATAAATCTTCTGAGAGATCCTAGATGGGGTAGAGCCCAAGAAACTCCAGGAGAGGATCCCCTTGTAGTTAGCCGATATGGTGTCAATTATGTCAGAGGTTTGCAAGATACTGGCAATAGTTCCTCAAACATGCTTAAAGTTGCTGCCTGCTGTAAGCATTATACTGCTTATGATCTTGATGCTTGGAAAAATATTGACCGTTGGCATTTTGATGCGCAGGTAAGCCTAGTTGATTGAATATCTTACAATATTGTAGCTATAAATATGTAATTGTGTGAGAAAGACTCTGTTTATTTTACATCAAATTTTGTAGAAAATCCAAGATTGATTCAAAGTTTTTTAAATTTCAATCGTTTTGTTATATCAATCTCCATCTAGGTATTTATTCTGGGATTGAATTGCACTTATTAACGTTGGCATTATGATTTTGTCTTTGGACCTGCAAATCAACTTCATTAATAATAATGAATGCTATAATTACATCATTGTGAATGTGTGTTGGGAGATACAGGTGACCCAACAGGACATGATGGATACATTTCAACCACCATTTGAGGCGTGTGTAAAGCAGGGTGCTGCTAGTAGCGCCATGTGTTCCTTCAATAAGATCAATGGTATTCCTTCTTGTGCAGATCCCCAACTCTTGAAAAACACCATCAGGGGTGAATGGAAGCTCAATGGGTTAGTAAGATCAATGCTGAGCTGATTATGCATACAATAACCCAATTTTAATCAATCGTTATATTGGATTTAGAGCATAGATGTGATTGTTAATTTCTATGATAGTTCATAACTGACCTTGGGATTTTGCTATTGTAAATTCGTAGATATATTGCTGCGGACTGTGATTCTATACAAGTATTATTCGAGAAGCAACTATATGTTCAAACGCCTGAGGATGCAGTAGCATATGTGCTAAGATCAGGTAAATATAGCCACCACAACAAAACAAAAATAAATGAATAATTTTTCTGATAATCAGGAATATTGAACCCATTTCCTATGTATTTCATTATTCGGGGTGTTGGGGAGACTTATCAATCATGTTGTTTGTGATACTCCAGGGTTGGACTTAGATTGTGGTGGTTACTATACAAAATATTTAGTACCTGCAGTTGTGAAGGGAAAGGTGAAAGAATCAGATATAGACCGAGCTCTTGTATACACCTATACTACTTTAATGAGGCTAGGTTACTTTGATGGGAGTAAAGAATATGGACACTTTGGGGCTAAAGACTTGTGTACACCTGAGCATCAAGAGCTTGCAGTGGAAGCAGCTAGGGAAGGTATTGTGCTTCTTAAGAATGATGGATCATTGCCCTTCTCCACCTCCAACATAACAAGGTTGGCAGTTATTGGACCCAATGCAAATGCTACTATAGCTATGATAGGCAACTATGCAGGTAATTTATTGAACGTCACACACTAAGGTTTGATTTCTAAGTTGAAAGTATCAAATAGTCAATTAATTTTTTACTTAATATATGATGTTTAAGGATAGCCATAACCTATTACTCTGATCTAAAGTTATCAAACTATATTTAACAAAGTTTTAGATTCTAGTTACAATGATAATATAAAATCCTTAACTTGCATTTGTAGGTATTCCGTGCAAATACACATCCCCCATTGCTGGTTTGGAGAAATTTGTCAAGGTAGACTATAAGCCCGGTTGTTATGATATTGCTTGTGAAGAAACTAGCTTAATAGCTTCAGCAGTGAAGGCTTCAAGGAAAGCAGATGCTACTATATTGGTGGTGGGATACAATCTAACTTATGAAGCTGAAGCACATGATAGACAAGACCTTCTCTTACCTGGACATCAAGAGGAACTTGTGTCTCAAGTCGCAGCTGCTTCTAAGGGCCCTGTCATACTTGTTGTCATGACGGGTAGTGCTGTAGATGTTTCTTTTGCAGATAGCTCTGATAAAATTGCAGCAATCCTATGGGTGGGGTATCCTGGCCAAGGAGGAGGTAAAGCCATTGCTCAACTCATTTTCGGAACGCACAATCCAGGTAAAGTAGACCAAATGTTATAACTTCTTCAATCAAAGCCTATTGTCACTTGATCAAAAATGAACTTCTTCCATTCATAAAGCATATACATATTTACTTAAAATCATTTACACTCACTTTTTGCAGGGGGTCGTCTTCCAATGACATGGTATCCCAACGAGTATGTGGAAAAAGTGAACATGACGGACATGCACATGAGAGCCAATCCGGTAACAGAGTATCCAGGCCGAACTTACAGATTTTACACGGGAAGCACATTGTACCCATTTGGCTATGGGCTCAGTTACACCAGTTTTGAATATACCATAAAATCCCATTCTTCCCAACTTCTCAGATTGCAATTGCCTGAAAATCAGAAATGCTACACATTATTCCAATCTTTAGGCGAACCCATTTCAAGCTGCCCTTCAATTCGCTTAGAGGATGAGTCTTCTAAGCAATTATGCAAGGATTTGGAAATTGAGGTACAAGTTGAAGTGAAGAACAATGGAACCAAAGATGGTAGTGAAGTAGTATTGCTCTATGCCGTGCCTCCATCTGGATTGGGAGGAGCTCCTTTGAAACAACTAGTAGCATTCCAAAGGCTCTTTTTAACGGTGGGTAGCAGTGAAATTGTTACAATGAAGATCAATGTTTGTGACAGCTTGGGTCTAGTAGACAATGCAGGTTATAAGATATTGCCAGCAGGAACACAGACGTTGATCTTTGGAGATGATTCTACTGATTCTATTCCGTTTATCACCTCTTTCCTCTCTTCTTCTTCTAATGTTGTTTAATTCATTTCATTTTATTCGTCTTATTAGCTCTTTCCTGTTTAATTCTTTCAAATTTGTAGAGTTCATTCAATTTATGAACTGATCAGTAATAAAAACTCAAATAAACAGATCTGCGTAGTTCTGTTTAGCTTTTTACAGAATTACCAAATAAGCCATGAATTTATACGGACAGATCTGTTCAGCTTTTTTACAGAAATAAAAAATAAGCCATCGACTTTTTCTTTTTTTATCCTGTTCCTTGCAAATCTTTTTTGTTTTTGTATAGCAACTCTGGTGCACTGTGTCTTTTTTGTGATTGTTTTGGAATCGACTGCATACGAGAATTTTGACTGCATTTTTTTGTGAGAAGAACGACTGGAAGTTTTTTTTAATGGTATCATAAGATCAACAGTTGATGAGAGTTAGCGGCTCAAGTTTTAGTACACAGAAGAAGTGGATCAGGAAATAGAAGACATCAGAAGATTTAGTACATTATGATATAGTCCAGTCTTTGCAGGGGCGAGTTTAATATGGGCGTTTCATTTGAAATCATGATAATTAAAAATAAATAGGTAGTTCATTTAAAATTTAACTAATTAAAATAAGTTTAATAAAAAGATGTCTCTCAAAACACAACGTTTATACAGAATAAATGATAAAGGTTGTATTACAGAAATATTATGTTGGATTCTGCCAGAGTGTCAGTTGGCTTATAACTGGTTTTTAGCTAATCAAGCAAAATCTTAGATTGTCACTTTGGACTTGAGATCATATGATCAGATATATCATTTTGTTTTAAGTAAGGTGTGTTGTACAACATTTTGTGTAGAATTTCATAAATAATCCATAAAAGAAATTAAAGATCTTCTTAAAAAAGTAAAAAATGCAAATTAAAAATCAGAACTGTTGTACTATATGAATGAGTGATATATTCAAAGCTAAACATCATTTAGAAGAGTAAATTAAGGTGAGGCAGTATTAGTTAACTAGTCATTGAACTGGCCTAAATAACTAAAGTTCACCAAAGAAACAATAAATGATCCACAAAGTACGAGGAGGACAGTCATAGTTAACTAGCCATTTAGAAGAGTAAATTACAATGAGGGCAGTCTTAGTTAACTAGTCATTAAATTGGCTTAAATAACTAAAGTTCAAAAAAGAAACAATAGGTGATCCACAAATTACAGGGAGGACAGTCTTAGTTAACTTGCCATTAAACTAGCCTAATTAACTAAAGTTCACCAAAGAAACAATAGGTGATCCAAAAATTATGATGATGATAGTCTTAGTCAACTAGCCATTAAACTAGCCTAAATAAGCAAAGTTCACCAAAGACACAATAGGTGATCCACAAATTACAGAAGAAGCAAATGTATAACATGCATTTCACATAGTAAGTTGGAATTGATTGCCAAACAGTTTGCAAATGGTATGATGTACTATTTTCTAGTAGAATGGTATGATGTACTATTTTCTAGTTGTAGAGTCTCAATTAAGGTAAGTTTGGCTTAATTAGCATATATTAACTAATAGATGAATTCTATTGAAAAACATTAGAGTAATTTTAGGTGGGCTACCTGACTATCTAAACAAATTTGAAAGAGTAATTAAGGCTAAAAATTATTGAAGAACAAGGTTTGCTCTTTGAATTAATAATAGATAGCCAATAAAACTCCTTTGTCAATAGCTACACATTAAGTCCTTTGAAAGAATAGACATCAATTTATTGGTTGTCTTTGTTTCCTTTGAGAACCAATTATTGTTATATTTTTCTCAATCAATTTCATATAAGAATTAGAGTCCAAAGAGTGATGTTTTGCATCTCACTACTTTTTCTCAACGAAGTTTAAGCATATGAAAATTATTTTAAAAGACTAGACCTAAATTATTAAAAACAATGATGTTTTAAGTAGATGAATCCTATAATGGAGTTATGCTTAATTCAACTACTCACAATGCAACTGATATAGTGCAATTGTCAAAGGAAAATGAAGGATTTTTATATTGCAAACATACACTTAACTACCCAATATAGGCACAACTCAAATATGCACTCAAGGTTAAACTAATGGTACAAGTTAATTTCAAACTAACCATACAGTGTCGCTTACATCGACAAGATACAAATGTTACGAACCACAAATCCATCAAATATCTTTGCATTTCTCCATCAAAATCATTGAACTAAAACTAACATTGAAGAATAGAAACTATGCATACATTGAAAAAATACAAGAAATAAATAATAGCTTCAATGTTTCACTTGCATTAATTCCAGATGTCAATTAAAACAATTCATATTAATGAAATCTAATGCTACAAGAATTGTCTTGTCTTAATTACTCGCTACTTACTTTACCAAGGAGAAAAACACTACCTTTTATAGAGAAGACTTATAAAATCAATAGTGGAGATTAACTCAACACCAAGAGCATAGATTTTTCTTCAAGAAACATGAAGGTATTTAAAATAATATTTTCTACCTCTCCCACTAGAAGACAAAATAGTTGTACCTAACCCCACCATAATACAAAAAAGATATAACTACCAAGGTGCCAAGGAGAATAAGACAAAATAGTAGGTATAGAAAAATAAAATTTTGACTTTTCAATATTACATCTTTTTTAACTTTGAAAATTCCATGTTCTCCTTGAAATATGTCAATCACTATCTACCTGTTCTCCTTTTATATTTCCAAGAATTTTGAAATTATTCCTTGAACTTGTTTATGGATATATTTGCCTATGAGTGGAGTGTTGAGAAAACCCTTGTAGTTGTACTTTATTCTAACAAACTTCTAGCCTTTGTCAACCTGAATAATGTATTACAATAATATTATGTTGGATGTTGCCAAAGTGTAAATTGGCATGTAATTGGTTTTAGCTAATCAGAGCTAAATCCTAGATGTGATTGTCACTTTGGACTTGAGATCTCTCAAAATACTGTCAGGTAGATAATTTTGTTTAAAGTGAGGTGTGTTGTACAAGTAGTTTGTGTAGAATTTCATAGATAATCATTAAAATAAATTAAAGAGCCTATTGTAAGAAAGAAGTCAAAATGCAAATTAAAAATCAGAATGGTTGTACAATTAAATCTTATTAATCATTGATGATATACAATCTGAATATGAATACATGGTATATACAAAACTAATCACCATTTAGAAGAGTAAATTAAGCTGAAAATAGTCTTAGTTAACTATCTATTAAATTGGCCTACATCTTATGATATGTGGATCAAACTAAAAGTCACTTGTGGAGGAGATGATAATGTAAGAAGAGTTAAAGCCGAAAGTCTCAAAGGATATTTTGATCAGATGAAGATGAGATAAGATGAAAATATTGCAAAATATGTTAAGAAAATTAAAGAAAGTGTGAGTGCAATCAAAGCATCTGGAGGAGACATTGATGACAAAATAGTTGTAAGAAAGGTACTCATAACCCTTCTTCCTATCTATGCAATTAGAGTGTCTGATATTCAAGAAATGAGATGTGATCCAAATAGTAATATAACTTTGGATGCTCTAGGTGGAAGATTGACAGCTTTTGAGTTGGATAACTATGATAACTATGTCCCTAGTTCCAAAGATATTGAGTCTGTATTTGAAGCCAAGATTTCACTCAAGAAAAAGTATAAGAAATCAAAAGCCAATCAATTAGAAAATGAAGAAGAATCTAAGAAAGTTCAAGCAATGATCTATTCTATCTAGATCTTAGTGAAAGTTCATATTTTATTGCTCAAGTAGAAGAAAGCAGGTTATGGCACAAAAGATTATGTCATGTAAACTTTGATAATCTAGTCAAGTTAAGAAAAAATAGAAGAGTAAGAGGTATTCCTAGCTTGAGGAAACCTGATATTGGTCTATGCAAAAAAATTCAAATTGGTAAGATGGGAAAAATTAGTTTCAAAAGCAAGAACTATCATTCTAAAAAAGTCTTAGAGGTTGTACATATAGACTTATGTGGACCTTTTGGAATAGAGAGTTACAGTGGAGATAAGTTTTTCATTTTTCTTGTCAATGATTATTCTAGAATGATGACTATAATTTATGTAAAAGAAAAATCTAAAGCTTTTCAAAAATTTAAGTGGTATCTAACAAGAGTAGAAAAAGAAACTAGAAAGAAGGTAGAATGTTTGAGATCATATAGAGGTGGTGAATTCATTTCCAATGAGTTTAATGAATTCTACATTGAAAAAGGAATTAAGAGACAAGCATCAACCCCTGGTACACTTTAGCAGAATGGTATAGCTGAAAGAAAGAATAGATCCATCATGGATTGTGCAAGAACATTGATGATAGAAAAGAACGTTGCAATCAAATACTAGAAGGAGGCAATCAATATTGTAGTGCATACCTTGATCAGAGTATAGTTGAAGAAAGACTCAAATCAAACTCCTTATGAACTATGTTATGGATACAAAACTAATGTATATTACTTGAAAGTATTTGGTAGCAAAAGTTATATCTTGAAAGAATCCAGGAAAAGTAAATTTGATGTCAAAGGTGATGAAGGCATATTCCTAGCATACTCCTGCAAAAGTAAAGCATACAAATGTTTGAATCTGTCTACTTATAAAATTATAGAAAGTGCACATGTCAGAATTGATGAGTTTGCAAAAAAGAGGAAAGAAGAGAGCAATAAAGAACATGAGGATTACAAAAGATTTGCTTACTATGAAATTGATACTTTTCCAAATCTATCTAGAAGTTAGGAAGCCTCACCTCCTGAGCCTTCAAAATCTCAAAAAATTACCAAGTTCCAATCAGTGCAACTCGAGTCACAATCTGAAGGACCCGAGTTGTAGTTAAAAGCTATTGAGTTGTTGCTAGAAAAAATTGAGTCTGATGGACCTGAGTCACAAACAGTGGGACCCAAGCTTAATATAGAAGATCATGAAGAAGTCAATGAAACAAACTCCAAATCAAAGTACTTGTGTTATCAAGATATGTTAGTAGGCATCATGCACCTGATCAAATCATTGGAGACAAGTCAAATGGAACAATGAAAAGAAACAAATTGAAAGGTACATGTTTGCTTGCTGAATTTGAACCTAGAAATGTTAAAGATGCTTTGGATAATGAAAGTTGGATTGAAGCAATGAATGAAGAAATAGAGCATATAGAGAAGAACAAAACTTGGATTCTTGTTCCTAGACCCAAGGATAAAAATGTAATTGGTACAAAGTGAGTATTCATAAATAAGCTAAATGAAGATGGAGAAGTTTCCAAAAACAAACAAAGGTTAGTATGTAAGATTACTCTCAAGATGAACGTATTGACTATGGTGAAACTTTTTCTCCTGTTGCAAGATTATCTAAGGTGTTAGAACTTTACTAGTATATGCAGCCCACAAAGGATTTAAAGTTTATCAAATGGATGTAAAATCTACATTCTTGAATGGAATTCTTGATGAGGAAGTCTACATAGAACAACCTAAAGGTTTTGTAGATCCCAACAAAAGAGATATGGTCTACAAATTACACAAAGCATTATATGGTCTCAAGCAAGCTCCTAGAGCTTGGTATGAAAGACTTCATAAATACTTGATAAAGATTAGTTTTCAAAGAACAAAAGATAACAACATTTTATATATCAAAGAAGTACTAGACAAGGAGATTGTGTTGGCAAAAATATTTGTGGATGACACTTTATTTATAAGAAATGATGACTTGTGCAAGGCATTTTTAGAAGAAATGAATAAAGAATTTGAGATGTCTATGTTTAGAGAGATAAAATTCTTTGTTGGATTGCATATCCAGTAGAAGAAAGATGGTATCTACATTAATCAATCTAAATATATCAAGGAGATACTAAAAAAATTTGGAATGAAAGACTCAACACCAATTGTAATTCCTATGTCTATTGGACATAAGCTTTCCAAAAATGATGATTCCAATGAGGTAAATCAAACCACATACAGATCAATGATTGGAAAATAGTAGTATGTAGTGCATAAAAGGCTTGATATTGCATTAGCAGTTGGTATGGTGGCAATTCAGAAAATCCCAAAGAAAATCACATGATGGCAATCAAAATAATCACGAGGTATCTAAAAGGTACTAAAGACTATGGTTTATGGTACGAAAAAGGAGGCAATTTGGATTTAAAAGCATTCACAAATGTTGATTGGGTAGGATGTGTTGATGACAGAAAGAGCACCAATGGTGGAGCATTCTTTCTTGGTAAAAGACTAGTGTCTTAGACAAGCAAGAAATAGAATTGTCGTGTTTTTTTTTTTTGGAACCCACCAAAACCCCAATTTCAAAATGAAAAATGGAAGAAATTGTCCAATTTCACAAAAATTACAACACTAATGATTATATGGAAAATGCACACTATTTATTACCCATTTCCTCTAATTATGTCCTTCTATGACATTAGATCTAGTGATTTCAAGTTGAATGATTGAAACCTGCAAGTATGACCATAAAAAAATCATTAGGAACATTTATTGAATGATAAATAACCATAAGAGATTTGGTATTTCATGTTTGAAGAAAAACCCTCACAAACCCTATTTCTAAAATGAAAAAAATGAAGAAACTGTCGAGATTCATATATACTACAACATTAAGAAATGATTAAATTAGCAATATACACTATTGCATCCATATTTGCTCTAATTATTCCTTTATATCACATTGCATGCAATAATTCTGAGAAGAAATGATTAAAACATACAATTAACAGTGCATGAAAATAGTCAAACATTGATTGAATGATAAATAATGGTGGGATATTGCTACTTCATGATTTCTCACCTAGTAGCAAAAGAAGAAAATCATCAATGGACAACTTGAAATGGAACCATTGAGAAGACTTTGCAGGAGTTTAAGTTTACAGTAAAAAATTGGTAAAAATTTATAGTTTTAGGGTTCAAAGGACATAGTAATTCGGAAACCCACAAGTGATAACACGACATTCGATGAACTACAAATGTGTTAAGGTGATTATGTATAGGGTAAGGTGTGGTTAAGTGGGGTGCTCCACTAGGTGTAATAAGACAAGGTTTTGATCAATGCAAGAGATAATGTGTTTTAATTAAAATGAAACCCTTCACCACTTTTCATACCTAGTGAGTGAGTTAACAATATAAACAACTTAGTCATTCATGTTAAGTAATTAGATATTGGAGTTAGGGTATTTTTTTGGTTATTCAGTTATGAGTCATTAGGGGGTGTAGGTGTTAAGGAACATTTTGAAATGACACTTTTGGACCACTTTGCACTCCATGGTCTCTAGAGAGAGATATGTAAATATCCAAAAACTAAAACCTTAGCTTTAAGTTCTTTACTAATAGGTGAAGGTTCACCAAAAAAATTGGAAAAATCATACTTACAACTTAGGAGATCTAGATGCATAAAGTTAGTCTAGGAAGCTATTGGGGTTTTCCCCCTAGTAGCAACCCACCATCACTGAGCATTGTTTTGGTTGACGAGGTGTAGAGTATAGAGTAGACCTAGGCATGTATTTGTTCCCATTAAAATAAATATCGAGTGAGTTGGTACATGTATTTTTCCTACTAAGATAAACACTAAATGAGAAGATCCATGTAAGTAGTGGGTTGTGGGTGAAAGAGATAAGAAGGGTTGCAAAGAATTCAATGTTTGAATATTTCAAAAGTTTCTTCTATCTAAATTTAGTAAACATGAGGGGCACAGTTAATATGGTTGATTGACTAGAGGATATGACAATTTGCCTAGGATAAGGGGCCTAGTAGTTGGCCATTTGTAAATTATCATTCACTCCTTGTTCACCCAACCTCTCAATTACTAACTTTAAAGAGACAAAAAAAAATGATAACTAAAATCTGCAATCATCCAAAAATGGTCATCTAGTCTATGAGCCCCCTTTCTAGCATTTTTGCATAATTTATCCATTGCTTATCTTTGATCAAATCATCACTTTGTTATTTATTTGATTATAACCTATGGTTTGGCCACTTTATCCTAAGTCTCTTATTTAATTAGAAGAAAATGCTCCCTTTTAATGAAATAAAAAGCCCCATTTCTCACATATCCTAAGTGTGCACACATAAAGCATTATTCCCATTTTAAAAATAAAATAAAAGATTTTTGTCTCACATGAGGTGCATACTTTCTAAGGTGGGTGGAATCTTCATTTTCCTCCACACATCTCACCCTTTTAAACTCCACCATTGATCTTGATTAGGTGAGATGCATGTGCACATGGATCACTCAAGATGCATTCTCCACCCTTGATTATGCCTATCTTTCCATTCTCCACCCTTGATCATACCTAAGCCTAAGCCACTAGAGTCTTCTTAAGGAGGACGAAGCCCTAAACTCTTTACAATGTACAAGGGGTGAATGCTCAAATTGGAAGAGTGAACAAGACAGTTTGTAGAGCATTCAAGGTGACTTAGAAGTAAGAATGAATAGCAGAATCAGTTAGAGAAGGATAGAGGATAGAGAAGGATATAGAATTGATACATTAGATCATCAAGGATCAATCAAAGATTTCATAGAGGTGATCTGTTATCAAGCAAGCAAGTACCAACTACAAGATCTATGTTGAGACTGTACATGGTAAAAGAATGCATATTCATGAAATTTTAACGTAAAAAGAAAATGGACTGATGACAAACTATGCTAGACCCATGATATCACCAGCAACAAGTAATCTCTACAAATGTCTCATGTCTCCCTAACTACAACCACTAAAATAGCTCTCAAACTAGCCTTTTAGTGACAGTTCTAGAATGGGATATTACTAAAAATGCAGACCTACGATGAAGAATGCAAGATCTATGACTATAATGCAAATTATGTGTCAGATGCAACTCCTAGAAATGCTCTTGAAATGATCATGCCATGAGCTAAATATGCAATAAATGAAGGTAAATGATACAAAATGATGCTAAATGACATAAAATGATACTAACAATGCTATGAAATCACTATAATGACAATGCTAAAACAATGAGTCTAAATATGCATATAGTGTAGATGCATAAAAACTTGGGTCCCTTGTCTCTTAGATTTCCCTCCTATTTATAGGATTTTGGAAGGGGTTGGGGTAAGAACCAGGATTTTCACTTTTGACTGGGGGTGAAAGTGAAACTCAAAATATCTCATAAGAGGCCAGGAGGAAGAGTCCAATAGACTTGGTTTTGAGGATAATATGGGGATTTTTCAAATTCTTTTAAATGGTAAAAGGGAGATTTTCATCTTGTGATGATAAAGTGATTTTATTGATTTACTAAATGATTTATTTTCAACAATTTGTCTTTTTCTTCCTCCCTTTTTGCATTTTATTTTATGAATTTGAATTGTTTTCTTCCTCTTTTAAAGTTGATTTAGGTCTTGTCGATTTAAAAGGTGATTAATGACCTAATGCGATTTTTGATTTAAAAGTCTGTTGTGTTTCTTCTGATTTTCTCTTTAATTTTGTCCTGATTGATTAGGATTGTATGATTTAAATCTTTGCCAAATTTTGGGTGTCTGCAAATGCCCCTCTTTGAGCTAATATGCAAAGCATATTAGTTCAAAGACTATATTGATTTTCTAATTTTAGGTCAAGTTCTGATGACTGGATGCCTGTTTGATGACATTCTGTCATTTTGTCATTGTTGTGATCTCTATCTGTTGATGGCTTGATGTTGATCATCGATGATTTGATGTTTGATCATTGATGATGTTTTGATTGTCATTGACTTGATGGTTGGATTGCAATGTTCATTCGATGATTTGATTGCAATGGTTTTGTTTGGATACCTTGGTTTTGATGTTTGCAAATTTTTGGCTGGGGTAGATCATTTTGATGTTTCAGAGAATTTTAATGCTTGGCTGGGGTAGATCATTTTGATGTTCCAAGAAATTTTAATGCCCCAACTTGGATGTCCCAATGTGATATACTACCCCCTAGGAAATAAAATTGGACAAAAGTAGGAAAATGCGAAAGTGGAGTATGATCCAAATTTTTTCTGACATGGTGGGAGATTGGCGAGAAGGTTTGGTACAATATCCAAGTCAGCTTTGGTGATCTAAAAGGTGTCAAAAAGGGGGTATATAATTTGAAAAGTTGAGATAAATGCCACTTGGGGGGTTAAATAGGTCAAAAAGACCTTTTGTCCTTGTCATTTTCACTTTTGGCTTTTGCATTTGGTGATTTGGAGCTCTGATCCAGCAAAGATGGTGGTGCCATTACACGAGCATAGATTCGAGAAGGGCTGTTGGTATGAGCATCCAACAGACTACGGTGTCCTAGTATGTTGTCAAGATCCAATTTGTTTGAGATTTAGCTTGTTTTACCTATGCTTTGAATTTTTTGCACAGATTTGTAAGGTAGATGTGTTAATTTCATAGATTGAGTGCATTTGTATTGTTATAGCGCATGTGTGTAGGGGTTTAGTGCATACATAGGGTGATATAGCACATACAAAAACCCTAGTTTTTGTGTAGATTAGCACACAGGTTAAAATTTCAACACTTATGAGAAATATAGCAGTGCATTTGCACCAAATAGGGCATTCAAAGAGTTTCTTAGCACACACAAATATTTTTAGCACATTTAAAGTAATAGCACATCCCAAAAATAGAATAGCGCATATAAGTATAGTTGTAGCACGCAAATATAATAGCGCGTTCGTGAGATATTTCAGCGATATGGGGAATCCTGTAGCGCATTTGCATAGAATAGCACATCCACATGTTGTAATAGCGCTTATTAAATGGAATAGCACATGTGATGTATATAATGGCACTTTTGCATGGTGGATTAGGGCAGTTGAAATCAGTGACTCATTTGACAGGGTATAAATGAATGGGCAAGCATAAGATAATGCCAAAGATTAAAGGCTCAGTTGGTCAACTGAGGATGGGCATAACAATCAAACATTAGGAATTAGGTAGTCAAGTAGTGATGTGCATAGGATCAATCTGATGATAGATAGGTGATGTCCCAACTCAAGATACAGAGTAGGGAAGCCAAACTAGTCCAACTTAGGATAGAGAAAGACGAGCAATAGGTCCAAGATAGAACCATTAGCTAGGTGGCTAGATGTAATTATGAGAATAAATTTTGATGGTCACTTTGTGACGAAGATTGACGTGTTGTATTTTCTTGATGAATAACAGGTGCGTAGGCGTAAGCCCATGGTGCGAGGGCTCTATCCATGGCCTTTAGAGTCAGTGGGTCAATTGTTTGACATAGACAAACAAGTGATTGATAGGTGCAGCTTCACATATTTATTGCAGATGCCCTAGTTCTAAGTGAACAGGGGATTATTGACAGTTGTGGCCGAGCAGTGGCACTCATACCACAACACATTCTATTTGTCGATGGGGGAGATGACAGTGACTCTCTAGGATGTGTATAGGATTCTTCGGATCCTGACTATAGGGGATTTGGTGTACTATGATCAGACTACTGGTGGGGTTGCATTCTGAGACTTGTTCGAAGATGATAGTATCAGTGATGATAGTGTGTCCTAGTTTCAGATGTTACAGTATGATGCATTACCAGCAGTATTGGTAAGACTAATAGGTGGATTTATGTTGCCAGATCACCGAGGGTGAGGGTGTCCAATTGGATGGGGGCGATTGATTTAGGAGATGATTAATGAGCCACAGAGATTTGCATGGGGTAGCTATATTTTGGCTCATTTGTATCATGATTTACAAAAAGTGGTATATTTAGGGGCCTTGTCATTATTAGCAGGGGTTATTTTGCTATAGGTATGAACTTGGGAGCATCTACCCATTACACGTCCAATGTGTGTACGACAGCGGCCATAGGGCATGCCATGTATGTATACTTATTCAAGTCCTATTATGTAGCCCCATTTGGGCAAGACAAATTATTGGCGATGGATACTAGATGATATTGATGAGGTCATATGGAGACCTTACAGGTTTATAGAGCCATGGGCAGAGGATGATGATGAGATGGTGTATTTCTTCAATCTGAGATTTTTACTTGGTCAGATGCCTTCAATTGTAGAGTGATTTTGCTTCAGGCAGGTGGTGAGGCAGTTTGGTCAGTAATGGGGCATGTCACAAGGGACTACACAGTATGCCCAAGTTCAGTTAGAGAGACCAGTGTGGGGGGCGACACTGGAGTATGAGGCTTGTCTGGAGGCTTTTTTAATGATGATAGATACACCATAGCCTTGGTCATTACGAGATGGAGTAGCAAATGTTGGGATGGAGAGGGATTATGCATAGTGGTTTTGAGATCATCCCTTCCTAAGGTGTACAAATCTAGTCAAGCCAATGCCTAGTATTGATGAGTCATCGAGTGGGGGAGAGGATGATGATGATTAGGGTGGTCCAGGGAGAGGTAGAGGGAGGTGATGATCCAGGATCAGAGTGGGTAGAGTATGGGGGAAATGAGGTCGAGCAGTCGTGGTGTTACCACAGAGGAGAGTGACACGAGGCCCAGTGCAGGGACCAGTGGGTGTAGGGAGAGTCGAGGATGTCTGCAGTTGAGGTGGTACATAGGTGAGAGGAGGGATGGTTGGTAAGTGTGATGGAGCAGAGGGGATGAGGGTGAGATTGCCAAAGGATGTTCAGTTTGTCCACTGGCAGAGAACACAAGTGCAGTGGCATATTAGAGATCTACCAGGGGCATAGCCACAAGTGCAGTAGCAAGTACTACCAGAGGCATAACCACCAAAGAGGTCCTAGGGATCAACTGATTTAGAGACTCAGGTAAGTGCCATAGAGGATTGGATGGGTGAGGTGTTGAGTACCTTGCAGACACTCATAGCAATGATTACACCAGGACCACTACCACCGAGGATAGATGGGGTGTCATCGAGTCAAATAGTTATGGTTGCCCCTGTTGCACCATCGACAGAGGCGATAGAGCAATCACAATGAGAGGAGATGGGTGCTCCTAGTAAGTAGGGATCGTCAGATCAGGCACCCTCACAGGGATAAGTGTATGTGATTGTGCTATGGCCTCATTTTCATTGTGTATGGTTATTCTCAGGATGTGTCCTAGATATTTATGCTGATGTACTTATTTGATCCGTGATTGGTGCATTTGCATGTTATATGATCATGTGCTTTTCATGTTGATGTATGTTATCTATTGGTCATTTGATTGTATCTTTCTATAGGACTATTTGATTGTCATGTTGCTTTATGAGATATCTGAGCTTCTTTGATGTTTTAGATATGTGCACTTATGATGTCATGGACTTATGTTATCATGTGATTGTTTGATGTGATGATGGTGTTGACAGTGGATGCGGATGTGTATATAAATATGAATGATTAATGTCGATGAATCATTATTTAGAGTAGATGGTAAGTTACTGATGATGTAACGAAAATGTGATGTGGTAACATGAACGTAATAAAATGAAATGAAATGTGAAATGAAATGACATGAAATGAAATGAAATATGAAATGAAATGACCTAAAATGAAATGAGATGTGATAACATGACATGTAATGCAATGCAATGACATGAGTAATGAAAATGCAATGAAATGAAATAATAGGATGAGATATAATGAAAAGTAATACGAGATGATGAAAATGAGTTGTAATGCAATATAATGGGATGATGTGAGAAATGAATTGTAATGATGAGAATGCCACAAAATGGGTAATGAAATGGAATATAATGAACATGCAAAGAAATGAGTAATGATAATGCAATGGAACGAGCAAGGATAATGTAATGAAATGAGATGAAAATGCAATGAGCCCTGAGACAGAATGTAATACATAACGAGATAAAATGAAATGAGGTGAAGTGAAATGTACTATGTAAGGAAATGAACCAAAATGAGTGAACGAGGTAAAATGAAATGTAAGATGTCATGAAATGAAATGAGATGAAGATGAAATGGTATGATATTTGAAATGAAAATGACGTGATATGAAATAGAAAATGAAATGAAATGAAATGGATTAAGTAATGAAATGAAATGAAATGGATTAAGTAATGAAATGAAATGAAAATGCAATGGTAAATGGAATGACATGAAATAAGATAGGTAACGAGATGGAAGATGGAAGAAAATAAAATGATATGGGATGTGAAATGAAAATGAAATGGGAAATGAAATGACTTATAAAATGAAAATGAAATAGATTATACGATGAAAGGAAATGAAAATTAAAATGTAACGGAACAAAACGATGCAAAATGTAAGGAAATGGAACAATATGATATGAAATGTAATGAAAAGATGTACGCGACAAAATGAAATGAAAATGTAAGGGAATGACAAGTGAAAATGTAATGAAATGGAATGATATGAAATGTGAAATGAAAATGAAAGGAAGTTGATTATGGAAGCGAAATGATATGGAGGAGTGAATGAGAAGAAATGACATGAAATGAAATGATGAGAAATGTGTTATGAAATGCAATAAGAGGAGTCATGAAATGAAAATGAAATGGAATCTGAAATGAAATTGTTTGAGATTCAAAGGCTTTGAGGTAATATGTCAATATTTGTGATTCAAAAGCCACTAAATGAATGGATGAGATGGAGAAATGAAAGGGAGGGAAAATGAGAAAAGATGATGCAATGAATCAAATGAAAATGGAAGGTGGTTAAATGAGATTGTTTGAGATTCAAAAGCCATGCAAGACAACAAATGAGGTGGTGCAATCTGATGATGGATTTATGACATGCAAGGTTGGCATGGATGAAGTAAAGAAACAAAGTCCATGAGTGCTCATAAGAATGTCGATGGTGTTGCACGTGTTGTTTATAACCAATCATGAAATTGGTAAGTGATGTCAGTGAATTGTAACCTAATTGTGGACCAACCATTTGTTGCATAAGGAACCCAAGATGAAAAATGCAAACTAGATGAATGCAACTAACTGTCACTTTTTTAAAGAAAGGAAAACTAATTGTCATCATAGAGCATGTGATAAAAGTGACTAAGTACAACCACCACTAGCTCAACTATAGTGATATGAATACTTTGTCACACCGAGATGTATCAACAAAGAGGAACAATGTATAAGAAAACATGACAATCATGAAGAAATAAAAGCTACAACCGTAGAATAATAAAAATAGCCATGCCAACCAGTCACATGTCAGATAAAAGACCTCACTTAAGGTAACGCACAAAATTGGTTGATGTACACATGGCGTTCCATCTGAAGAGGAGGCTCTTATAAGTGAACACCAATAATGTGCGAAACCAAAGGATCATAGGAATTAAGCAATAAAAAACCAAGAAAATATCATGACTTTATCCTCGTACCTCTAGTCGAACACATCATCGAGATACTAAAAGTGCATGATAGCATAGAAAACCATTATGTGTGAACCAGGCATGCTTCCAATTATGTGCAATAGGATCATGTTATTTTGTTTGTTTTTTTTGGGTCTGTCGGGGAGTAACCTTGTTGTATCAGGTGGATGAAAAGGCGTAGGATGTGCCAGCGGTGATCTAGCAGCAAAATCCGATGGGCAATGTGCTTTGAAAAAAATTGGGTGATAGAATGTCAGAGCTGAAGGTCAAATGTACCAAGTACCAATGATGCAGGGTGTAAAGAGTGGATACGAGGAAGACTAGTGCAAAATGAGGCTCAGGGGAATGGTGGCTATAAGGAGGTGGATGGTGTGAAAATGAATCAAGGTAAAGTGGCGAGTAGAACATACTTTATTGGAGATAGCTAGAAGTTGTGGGAATCATGCAAGTGAAAGTATGTCGAGCTCACTAGATCAATCACAATGAGAGGGTGACGCTAACCAGGGAAGTTGGAGGAGGCAAGGGTGGAGAGCGAAATGTGTTAGGCGATCTTCCAAGGAGTGGGTGGATCAACCTGAACTCCAAGTGTTACTTTCAGGTCTGGGTGGGACAAGCCAGCCAAGAAAAAGGTCAGCACAACCCGAAGAGGTGGGAATGGAGGTGGAAGAAATGCCTTTATCTGCTTTAATGATGTTATCTAGGACTGCAGCATAGCAAGCACTGCAAGAGGCAGCAAATGATGGGCCAAAGATGCAAGTGGAGGATAGTTCATCTAAAAAGATGAAGAGTATGTCGGGAGTGGAGGAGGAAGTGGGGGAAATAAACTCTCCTTAAAAGTCTGTGGGAGAAACTGCAAAGGATGTGGGAGATGTAAACGATAGTGAAGTACTGAGTGGAACACGATAGTGGATTAGTCTCAGGACATCGGGATGAGATTCAACAAAAGGGGGAGTGAGCGTTGTAAATGCAGGGGAGCTACAACTAGAGGTGGGGGATAGTGATCAAGCATAATGGGACATGGAAGGATTACGAAAACTATTAGCAATGGAGAGAGTGCGAGTGGAGAATGTAGAGCAGGAGGTCACATTTTCTATTGAAAAATCCTAGGAGGATGGAGCACAAATGGAGGCAAAGCGGCTGCAAGCAATGATAAATGCAGAGCAAGCATGGGTGCAATCACTAGAGATGGAGTTGCATGTAGAACATGCACAAGCAGAAGGAAGTGATGCAGGAATGCAGGCTAAATGATCAAAGTCACAGCGGTTGCAAGAATCAATGAAGATGGCGTAAGTAGGTTTGGAGAGTGCATAGAATGAACTAGTGTTATTGCAATCACAGTCTGAGTCATTTAGGGAAGCAATTGCAAAGGCGAACACCTTGGCATTGAAGTTGCAGGAGCAATTAGCATTAAGTGAGGGGAAGGTGAGCCAACTGCAACAGTGTTTGGGCAAGGCAAAAGTGGATGTGGAGTGTTGGCAAATGATGACTGATCAAATGCAACAGGAGTGAGATGCGGGCCAATGAGTGATCACTA
The DNA here is from genome assembly GCA_028749045.1 of Cupressus sempervirens. Lineage (NCBI taxonomy): Eukaryota > Viridiplantae > Streptophyta > Pinopsida > Cupressales > Cupressaceae > Cupressus > Cupressus sempervirens. The sequence goes on from CM053791.1 coordinate 70,527,174, forward strand.
CATAGGGGGTAAGCAAGTTGGTGGAGAATGTGTTCGTGGAAATGCACTGGACGGCCAAGGTACATCAGGAAGCTACTTATTGGATAGGATGTTATTATCAGGCATTCCCACATGAGGATTGACAAGAGACATAGTTTATAGATAAAGAATTTACAGCTCTATTAAATGTGCAATTACATGGCAGGAGGGTTTTCAATTCCTATGGAAGCGGTATGGACACCATTAATCAGACATCCTGTGATGCCACCTCCTCTGGGGAGTCAGAATAAATAATCCACTAGACATTTTTGGGATGTAATATAGTTAATGCTGTCATTGGGGAATAAGAAAGTTGATGTTTGTTGTTGTGGCAACAAATGTTGATTTTAATGCACTGTCATGTGTATTTTTGATATTTTTGAAATATATTTGGAGGTTTTTGTGATTTTTGCAAATATTTAAATTTTTTTGTGAGTTTTTGCAAATATTTGGATGCTTTTGTGTTTTTTGGATAAAGGTTGGAACAGTTTAACCCTCGAAAGAAAATAGGAACAATACCATCCGTAGAGTGAGGATAACCATGATGGGCTAGCGGTAATGTCTGTGTGCATATGGAGAACTAGTACAAACAATAATAATGCTAATAGGAGGATGTTTCTCTAGGGGTGTGACGAGATAGGCATGCTTGAGGCCTATGAAAAGGCATTTGGGACCCAAAAGAGGACACGTGGGTCTCAAGTATGCAAAAATAGAGCCTTGAAAAGACATTTTTTAAACTCAAGAAAGGCATGTTGGGGGCCCAAAGGACATCAAGGGTCTTGAAAAATGGTGAAATGGGGCCTATAAAAAGGCGTTTGGGCTGAAAGAGGCATTTGAGGGGCCTAAATAAGGTGATTTGTGCCTAAAAATGCACTACAGGGGTCCAAAATGACACTTGGGCCTTGAAAAAGGTGCTAGAGGGGCCAAAAAAAGGCGCTTTGGGCCTAGAAAGGCACTAAAGGGGTCTAAAAAGGATGCACAGGTCTTGAAAAAGGTGCTAGAGGGGCCTAAAAAAGGTGCTTTTGGGCCTAAAAAGGTGCTAGAGGGGTCCAAAAGGATGCTTAGGCCTTGAAAAAGGCGCTAGAGGGATCCAAAAGGATGTTTGGGCCTTGAAAAAGATGCTAAAGGGGCCTAAAAAGGCGCTTTGGGCCTAAAAAGGTACTAGAGGGGTCCAAAAAGGACGCATGGGCCTTGAAAAAGGCATTAGAGGGGCCTAAAAAGGGTGCTTTGGGCCTAAAAAGGCATTAGAGGGGTCCAAAAGGATGCATGGGTCTTGAAAAAGGCGCTAGAGGGGCCTAAAAAAGGCTCTTTTGGGCCTAAAAATGCACTAGAGGGGTCCAAAAAGATGCTTGGGCCTTGGAAAAGGTGCTAGAGGGGTCCAAAATGATGTTTGGGCCTTGAAAAAGGCACTAGAGGGGCCTAAAAAAGGCGCTTTGGGCCTAAAAAGGCACTAGAGGGGTCCAAAAAGGATGCATGGGCCTTGAAAAAGGTGCTAGAGGGACCTAAAAAAGGCACTTTAGGCCTAAAAAGGCACTGGAGGGGTCCAAAAAGGACGCATGGGCCTTGAAAAAGGTGCTAGAGGGCCCAAAAAAAGGTTCTTTGGGCCTAAAAAGGCACTGGAGGGGTCCAAAAAGGATGCATGGGCCTTGAAAAAGGCACTAGAGGGGCCAAAAAAAGGTGCTTTTGGGCCTAAAAAGGTGCTAGAGGGGTTGAAAAGGATGCTTGAGCCTTGAAAAAGGCACTAGAGAGGAAGGCCAACCTCACACACTTATGCCTACTTATTTTGTACCTCAGGTTGAGTGAGGGTGAAAGAGTTCGACGGATATCTGGGCTTTCAAGATAGCATTGACATATTTGTTGAAGGAGGCTAGACTAATCATGGCCACTCCAACTTAAATAAGACTAAAAATCCTTCTTGATTTACATTAATAATGGCCACATGGAAGGAAGGCAACAGTCGGCTTTGCAGCATCTCTTCTGCTATCCAAGTTGTGCTAGATTTTCCTAAGCCCGGAATTATGTTTCAGGACATTACCATGCTTCTTCTTAATATTAACATGGTGTGTTGGGAGATGTTGTCTTGTTGTGTAGCCAAATTGAAAATTTGAGAGGAATTTTGGGGTGTTGTTGACAGGAATTGCCCCCATTTTGAATGTTTTGGGCTAGGTGTGAATTTTTGGATGATTGTTGAATTATTTTTTACATTTTTTGATAGATTTATGGATTTGTTTGGTATTTTTAAGCTATTTTTGAATTTTTTTTTGACATTTTTGGATAATTTTTGGATTTTTTTGTATTTTTAAGCTATTTTTGAATTTTTTGACATTTTTGGATGATTTTTAGATTTTTTTGGTATTTTTAAGCTATTTTTGAATTTTTTTTAACATTTTTGGATAATTTTTGGATTTTACGGGGGTGAAATGGAGGATGTGAGTGAGATTTGGTGGAATATGGGGGTGACCAGGACCATGTGAGGTACCTAAAGAGGCAATATAGGAGTTTATGATGCTGAATGGGTTGACTGAGGGCTATGACAAGTATGGGGGATCTTCAAGCAAGGTGGATGGCAAAGATGTGCATTAATTTTCCTGAAATTCATGTCTATGGTATCTCAATACATAATCAAACTCTTTGTGTTGTTGAATTTGTGGTGCTCCCCATTGGGGCTGCCATACTAGCTATTTCCACTGCTGTGCACATTCGCTCTAGGAAAAGGGCTTTGATTTGCTCTTGTTATTGTTATTATTATTTCCATTATGAGCTCTATTTCCCTTGCCTTACTATTGCTACCATACTAGTTACTTTTTCTGCTATGAATCCTCTCTTGATGCCAAAAGGTCTTAGAACTATGACCCACAAATGTTTATCAAGGGCGTATGTGTGGAATTAATTCTAGATCGAATACCAGCCTAATAGATTATGCTTGCTTCTCAACTCCAGATAAAAAAATAATTTGTTTCCAAATACTTCCAAATAATTCAACTGTAAATGCTACCCCTTTCTCTTATTCCCATCTTCTATTAATTCCAATGGGAAGCTGCAAAGAACTAGAATGTGTCTCAGAGATAATGAAACAACCATTCAACTGTAGCCCCTTTTCAGCATTGAAGGCCTTGTGTTGCTTAGGGAAGCCTAAAAGTGCTACCTCTTGCCCCTTTTCAAACCAAAAGTGATGTTCTCACTTCTTTTCCTTTTTTCTTTTTTCTTTTTCAATTTTTTTGGAATTTTTGATGGGCTTCTCAAAGTTTTTAGACATAAAACTATTTGAGATGGATGTTGTTGATAGGTTCTACTAATTTAGGACCATCACAATCTAAAAGTCGGTAGGTACTGCTCCCAAAGGATTTTGTGATGAGGTAAGGACCAATCCAATTGGCCTCCCATTTTCCTTTCTTTTCTCTTGCTGCTTGGTTCTTGGGGTTTTCTCTAAGCTCTAGGTCGCTAGTTCGAAAAAATATGAGGTTTGACCTTTTTGTTATAATACCTTGATAATCTATTCTGATACACTTTGAGGTGGTCATGGGTCATATGTTTATGTTCCTCCAACAACTCTAGTTGTTCTAGACGGGCCACTCTGTAATCCTCATCTAATAGGACATCTTGAAGAGTAATTCTCAAGGATGGGATCTCAACTTCTAAAGGGAGAATAGCCTCACAGCCATAAACCAGAGAGAAAGGTGTCATGCCGATGGGCATCCTAACACTTGTCTTGTAGGCCCAAAGGGCAGGGTTTAACTGTAAGTGCCAATCTCTTCCAGAATCGCTAACTATTTTCTTGAGGATATTGATGATAGTTTTGTTGGTAGCTTCCACTTGGCCATTACCTTGGGGGTAATAAATAGATAAAGAGTGGTGTATAATGTGAAATTTTTCACATAATTCATCAATTATTTGGTTTTTAAAATACAAGGCATTATTTGTGAGAATTGCATGAGGTATACCAAACCAACAAATGATATGGTTGAGAATGAAAGAGGAGATCTATTTTTCCATAGAATCTGCAAGTGGTGTCCCTTCGACCCACTTGGTGAAGTATTCTATGGTGGTGATAATCCATTTATGCCCATTAGAGGAGGGTGGATGGATGGATCCAATCAAATCAAAACCCCACTAATAAAAGGGCCATGGTGTGGCAAAAGGATTTAGCTCTTGGGCTAATGCGTGAACAAGGTTGCCATGGATTTGGAATTTTTTATAAGTTTTGACAAAATCAATAGAATCATTTTCCATGGTTGGCCAAAAGTAGCCCATTCTCAAAATCTTCTTGGCTAATGTGAACCCACTAGAGTGTGACCCACAAATCCCTGCATGGACTTCTTGCAAAGCAACTCTAGACTCATCCTTTTCCAAACATCTAAATAAAGTTCTGTCAAGACCTTTCCTATACAGCATATTAGCCACCAAGGTGTAACGGGAGGCTTGGTGAATGAAGTTTCATTTTTGGTTACATGAAAATTCAGATGGGAGGCTATTGTCACGTAGGTAAGTGATAATGGGATCATACCAAGGTAATCGGGGGGGTTTAGATGGAAAATGATAAGGGAATCGAGTTGAGTAAATGCGGGTTGAACCACCTCTTCCATTAGGAACTCATACTGCTCATGCTATTTTAGGAGCTAAAGTAAGGAGGCCAAGGTGGCCATAGCATCCGCTGCTTTGTTCTTGTCTTTGGGAATTTGTTCAAAAGTAATTTGAACAAAACATGCCTTGAGTGCATTGACTATATATTTATAAGGAAACAATTTTTCATTTTTTTATTTGATAAGTATCATTAACTTGATGGATGATTAAGTGACAGTCTCCATAAACTTCCAAAGCTGTTAGTTTCCATTCCAAAGCCAGCTTGAGACCCAAGACCAAAGCTTCATATTCGGCCATGTTGTTGGTGCAAGGGAAGAGCAGTTTGTATGATTTGGGGATGGTAACACCGAGTGGCGTGATGAACAAAATACCTATGCCCAACCCATGGTGTGTGTAGGAACCATCAAAATAAAATTTCCATGTGAATGGATCTATTTGAAGGATGTGCATATCAGGGAAGTCAACTAAGATAGGATTAGAACTTTCTATAGGTGCATTTGCCAATTGATCGACAATGACCTATCCTTTTATTGCCTTCCTATCCACATACTCAATGTCAAACTCACTTAGGATCATTACCCATTTAGCTAGTTTACTCGTTAATGCTATCTTACTGAGAAGGTATTTGAGAGGATCAATCTTGGATATGAACTTAACTTTGTGGGTCAGGAGGTAATGACATAGTTTTTGGGAAGCAAAAACTATGGCCAAGAAAGCCTTTTCAATGAAAGAATAATTAAGCTCATAGTTGACTAAGGTGCGACTAATGTAGTAAATGGCTTGTTCTTTTCCTTGGTCATTTTCTTGTGCTAGGAGGGCTCCAATTGACTTATCCATTATAGAAGTATACAATAGAAATTGTTTGTGTGATATCAGAGGGACCAATATAGGCAGATTCATCAAATAGGTTTTATGTATTTCAAATGTCTTTTGACATTGATCATCCCACTTAAAATTTATGTCTTTATGTAACAGGTGCATGAAAGGTATGCACTTTTCTACCAACTAAGAAATGAACCGGCGCACTGATTGAAGCCTCCCTTGAAGAGAGTGTAACTGATTTAGGTTCTTTGTAGGTTGCATACTAACTATGGCCTGTACCTTCTTAGGGTCAACTTCTATCCCTTTAGTTGAGACAATATATCCTAGGAGCTTGCCTAATTTGATGCCAAAAGTGCATTTCTTGGGATTGAGCCTAACTTTAAATGCTTCTAGGCGGGTGAATATTTTGGCCAATATGGGAAGATGTTCTTCTCAACTATGGGATTTGGCAAGAATGTCATACACATAATCTTCCATGAAGATATGCATCATATCATGAAAAATAGTGGTCATGGCCCATTGATAGGTTGCCCCAGCATTCTTTAACCCAATGGGCATGACATTCCAACAAAATGTGCCCCATGCACAAGTAAAAGTTGTTTTCTCTTGATCCTTTGGTGCTATTTTGATTTGATTGTATCCTGATAACCCATCCATAAGTGAAAACATGGAATGGCTTGTTGTGAGATCAACTATGGTGTCGATATTAGGGAGAGGAAAGTCATCTTTAGGGCATACTTTGTTTAAATCTTGGAAGTTGATACAAATGCATATGCTACCATTCTTCTTTGATATTGGGACAATGTTGGAGATCCATGATGCATATGCGAAGGGCCAAATGAAATTGGTACTGATTAATTTTTCCAATTCTGCTTTCACTAACAGAGCTATATGCGGATGCATCTTTCTGAGTTTCTGTTTGACTGGCTTAACCTCTGGAGAGATGTTAAGGTGGTGGAGGATTTAAGGTGGGATCTAAGCCAGGCATTTTTTCATAAGACCATGCAAAGTTGATTTGTCTTTCTGTGAAGAATTCAATGAATGCCCTCCTTTCTTTTGAACTCAAAGATTGTGCTAAATAAATGACTTTTGGTTCTTGTTCTGTGTTGATGTTTATCGGTTCTATAGGCTCAATCAAAATACAAGATCGCTCCTTAGAATGTTTAGGTAAGGTATCAATTAGCCCATCTGTGAGTGCCACAATTGGGTTTTCACCTTGAGATACGTCACATCTGTTTGTTTCCATTTTTTTATCAAGATTAGCCACAACTTGGTGGTAGTTAATAACATTGTGGGATGCTTGCCCTAATCTAGTGTGATTGGGGTGATTGATACCCAAACCAACCATATGTTCTTCTATTCTTTGTCGATGAGATGGTGAACTGCATTAAGGTAAATGAAAGCTTTGTAGTCGGTGTTAAAATGAGGGAGGTGATAGGGTTTGATTGTATCCCAGTTAATGAGCTCGAGATGGACTAGGAAGAGTGATTCGTAGTATGGGAAGGGTTTGATAGGGTTTAAAGACATAACTTCATTAGATGGCTCATACATTGTATCTATCAGATCTATGACATGGGCTTCTTCTAGAGTGTCAGGGAAAGTAGAGCTTGTGAGATGCTTATAGTAATCATCTTCAACTTCTAATGGAAAGAAGTTAGAGAATAAATTTTGAAAGTGAAATCCTTCAATGTGTTCATCATCTTCTAAGCTGCTCTAATATGTTCTATTTCTTGGAGAAGTGGTTCTTGGACTTTGAATTGTTCTTTTTGTAGTCAAATTGTCAGGGGTGGGTATGTGGAAAACATCACATTCTTTGTCGTGGAGAGATTCCTCAAATAGTGACTAAAATTCCCACTTAGTGGAATTGTCATCGTCTTCATTATTGGAGGTATTTATGGGTGATTCTTCTATGGAATGTGAACTATAGAGGAACAAATTCTTATGTATGTCACCAGTAGTTACCGGGGTGTAACTATCCTTTGGTTTGGGTACCCACACCAGGGTATAGGAGGTCTATGCCTTGTCTTGTCCGTCATATCCTACCCCTATTTTAGATGTATTGGACCTGAATTGTGTCATCAAAGGTTGTATGATTCCTTTCCATTTCCCTAAGGGACCATCTCCTGTGTATCCCATCTTTTTCATTAGATCAAAGCCTTTCCCATGTAGGTGGGAGGATATTTCAATGTTTTGTTGACTAATGTCTTCCACTAAGTTTGGAGGTGTGCCACTTGCTTTGACAAAATGTGCATGATATGGTTTGGTGGAAGTTAGTTTTCCATGAGATGTTGGAGGAATTGGGGGATCAAATAGGGAGACTAAGTACTCATCTACCCCTTTTTGGTGCAACCTACATTTTCTATCAAATTCCTTCATCAATTTATCCATTTCTTCATAGTGTAGTTGTTTGGGATCTGTTGATGATGATGGAGGTGAAGGAATGGAAGGACTCGAACAAACCACTTTCTCTTTACCCTTAGCTAATGTTGATAAGTGGTTTCTTGTTTGGTTAGTTGAGTGTGAAGTGACCGTAACTGTGGGTTGACTGTTGGAATCTGTTGGTGTATCAGCTTCTTCTCTATTATGAGGGACAAGCGAGTTACAATATTGTGTAAAATGCTGATCTTCGGGTATGGTTATCTCTTGAACCATGTATTGAAATTTGAGCCACTAGTGGTAGGTGGAGGGAATGGCTTGCATGTCATGGATCCATGGTCTTCCTAGTAGAATGTTGTAAGTTAATTGCAAATCTAAGACCTAACAAATAGTTTTTTTCACGACCGGCCCTACTCTGATTGGTAATATGACCATACCCTTGGAGGACTTTTCTTCATCATCATAGGCCTTGATGGTGATCTTTTTTCTTGGGTCAACAATATCCTCTATGTACCTGAGGGATTTCACTAAACTGAGTGTGCAGATATTCAGACTAGCCCCGCCATTGACCAATACCCTTTTAACTTGGTTCATGTGGATGAGTAGTTCTATGTGCAAAGGATATTTTTGTGGTTGTATGATAGAAATGTCATCTTGCACTGAAAATGATACGCAATGGGGAGCAACTAAATTGCTGACCATGTTTGGAATCTACTCACATCTAGGTCATTTGGCAGTAAGGCTTTCATGAGTATCTCTTTATGCTCCAGGGAGATTTGTAGTAGTTCAAAAATGGAGATGTGGGCCGAAGTCTTGAGCAATTGGTTAACCAAGTTATATTTGGGTATAGAAGAATTTGGGGTTGCTTGGTCGAGGTTTGTCACTGGTCCTGGTAGGGTAATTTTGGAGGCTTGACTTTGGGTGATGGCATTTGAGGATTATTTTTTATTTTTATCTTTGATTATGATGACATTTACGGTGTCATCAAATCTAGAAATCATTTTGATGGTATTATCGTAATGGTGCGCATAATTAACCTTAGTTTGTAGAGGCGCATTTTGATTAACCTTGGAGGACTCCCCCTTTGCATGACTCATGAAGGGGTTCTTAAAGGTTGTATGATCTTTGTTATTACTAAGATTATTTACGTCAATGGTTCCATCATTTATTAATTTTTGAATGATTCCCTTAAGGGCGAGGCAATTGTTTGTTAGATGCCCCTGGTTGCGATGATAGGCACAAGTGTGTTTCTCATTCCACTATTTTGGCTTGACTTGGGGTTCATCTGGTTTAGCCTCAGGTAATATGATGAGGTCATTGGCCTAGAGTGTTTGTAAAGCACTCTCATAGGACACCCCTATGGGTGTATACTCCTTAGGTATATCAGAAGACTGATATCTTCATGGTGGAGGAGCTTGATTGTAAGAAAATTGCTAGTTGGATGTTGAGGGAGTCTTTGTGTTACATCGGTAAAATGGGCTAGTATTATTTTGTTGAGGTGTAAGACTAGGACCCGGTTGATTTAAAGGGGGTTGAGTGTGCATTTTGACATGATTAGCTTCAACTGCCCCCTTATTTGTGAAGTTTTTATTATTGTTTCTCCACCATGATTTTTGTTTGTCTGTGGTCTGATCAAAGGAGTTGTGTGTGTGTGTGTGTGTGGAGTTATTGGAAAAGCCTTTACCATCCTTAGATAATTTGATTATGTTGTTGTTTACCAAGGTTTCTTCCACCCTGGCTGTGTTTTCTAAAGTGGTCTTAAAGTCTTTAGGCCCTTGAAGTTGGAGCCAATAATTCATTAGTTTTGAGAGATTGTTAATGAAAATATCCATCTTCTCCTTATCTAGTATGTCTCTATGGTATTTAGCAAACATATGCCTCCACCATTGTAAGAAGGTTTTGAATGATTCTCCTAGGAGTTGTTTTGTGTTGCATAGATCGATCATCGTAACCTTTCTTTCAATGTTGTAAGAGTATTGAGTGATGAAAATGGAGGCCAACTGATCAAAAGTTTTAATATTGGAGGGTAATTTGGAAAACCACTCCATGGCTTACCCCCCAAGGCTCCTAGGGAATAGATGCATCAAGTATGTCATGTCATGGACAAACTCCATGCTTCGCATGTAAAATTTCCTCAAGTGATCTTATGGATCCGACGTGCCAAAATATTTTTCATACATTGGTATTTGCACATTTGGAGGAAAAGGTGTGAAGGTGATGTTTTTGTTGAATGGTAGGGGACATACTTTTTCAAGGCTAAACTCTGCGGGTTGTTTTTTTCCTCTTTTCATTTTTTCCATTTCTAATTGTAGGTTTTGAAATTTTTGTGTGACTATATCTAGGGGTGATTCTTCTTGATCTCATTTCAAATTGGTCACATCAAAATCGGATGGTAATTTTGCACCTTGTTGTGCTATTGCGAGTATGTATTGTTCTTTGTGTTTTTCTAGAATCTTGTCCATGATGTCGAAAAGTTTGGGATTTTGCTGAAAATCTTCAATCTTAGATTCAACGCTTCTATCATCCCATGCATGAAATGAGCCCATTGTGTTTAGGGATTCTAAATTTTAATCAAATAAGGATGACTTAGGAGTAATTTCATTCTGTGTGCAATCCGTTGTTGTAGTAGATTTTGAGAGGTTTAAAGGTTCTGTGCATTTGGCAATTTTACTTGCTATTCTGACACTTAGTCATATGGGTGACTATTTTGGTTTTGTTGGTACACCTATCTTGCACGGTGGCATGAAAAGTAAGTTGGATCCTTTTAGTTTTCAAGCATTTTTCAAGAAGTGAAAGTTTTTGTTGATTGTGATTTGTTCGAGCAACAAGCTAATTTGCATAAGGTTTTTGCCAATGTTGATAGGATGAGGTCCACTTTTGTGAAGTCAGGTACAAATGTGTGTTTCTAAATGTTCTCGGCTTGATGTGCAAAGTGATGGTAATGGTGATTGTTGGGATGATGATAATGTTGCTTTGCTTGTTTTCAAAAGATGTTTTCAGTCAGATATAGAAAATTTCAATCTTTGTAAAATACCGACTCGAAAAAGGGTATCCAAATTTATAATTTGTTTGCAAGTATCATGTTTGCAGATAGCTTATGTTTTGTGTTTTTTCTCAAATGCATCATAGGAATGTTCAGATGCATTGTTTTTCTAATCAAATGTGTTGTTTTATTTCTCATATGCACTATTTCAATGCTCAGATGCATTAGTTTAATCCTTATATGTGTTATTCTCTTAATTAAATGCATTGTTTTAAGCCTTAGATGCATTGTTTCATAGGTATATGTGTCATAACAGCAATCAAAAGCATTATAGAAATGTTCAAAAGTACTATTTTATTAATCAAATGCGTTGTTTCAAGGATTGTTCAACAATGTCTTTGTTTTACACTTGATTTCTCAATAGCGGTTTGAGGTTTGTCTTTCTAGAAAGTTTGTGATTCACACTAGTGTTCATTATTAAGGTTGAAAGCACTCAAGCACAATAGTAGTGAGATCAAAACAAAATGCAAAATCACACGCACCTAGAAAACAAAAAAGATGGCTTCCTAGCAAGGTTATCTAAGGTCGGTGACTAGTAGGTCTTAGTGTTCCAACTATGTTCAAATTTACCTCTCTTATAACAGAGAGCTTCCCACCAATGCCAGGGAGGTTTGGCGCAATCCCTTGCGAGACTACTAGAGGAAGGCTATGCACCGAACATGGGTGGCTTGCATTCGATTAGGAATGCAAGATTGGGGGCAATCCCTCTCACTGGCCCTACTAAGGCAACTTGGGAGGTAGCCCTTCTATGGAAAGATTATTCTACCTAGTGAAAAGAAAGAAATGGAATTCAATAGACAGGTCTGGAAATCTGATCACTTGAGAGACTGAGAGCATATCCCTACTGCTTTGGCTCCCCAAACACATCAGACACAAAGGATTTATTTCCAGCCCTTATACTACAGAAAATAAGGGGGCTCCTAATTAGACTATGTGTGGATTCTTTTCCTTTTTTAACTGTAACTGATCTTTACAAAAGGTGAGGCATTCTAATCAACTCAAAAGACTTGAGAGCATAGGCCTACTTCTTTATTAGATCAGCAAGCTTGAACGATCTAATTAAATTGTGTTTGAAATCTTAGAAATGCCACATTTTTAATCGACAAGAGTAGTAGTCCACCTACCTGATTTAAAGCTAGCAAGGGCTAGGCACATTTATGAGGGTCTTCATTCCTACTGTGTGTTTTCTATAGCTTGAAAGCTTGTTTGTTGATGCAGAAGAGACCTGTAAGAGAAAAAAAAAATCAGATTTGGAAGTTAGATACAGAAAACTGCAACTTTTATCAAATGCGCTATAGAAATGCTCATATGTAACATAGGAAACCTTATATGTGCTATTATATCATGCAAATGCGTTATTTTATCATGCATATGCTCTATTTTATCATGCAAATGCTTTATTTTATCATGCAAATGCTCTATTTTATCATGCAAATATGTTATTTTATCATGCAAATACGCTATAAAATATCAAATGCATTATAAGATGCTTCAGATGCTCTACAGAAATGAGTAAATGTGACTTAGAACCCTTTAAAAGCACTATAAGAATATGTAGATGTGTTACAGAATAAATAAAATGTATTACAAAATGATGTATAAGTGCTACAGTAAGATTAAAAGTGCAAAAATAGAGTTTAGAAGCATTAGAATATTGCTCAGAATCGTTCAAATGAAGTGCAAAAGTGTTAGAAGACTTAGATCTGGCTCTCCTATTCTCGAGAAAGACTTTGGAATGTTGTTCTTGCTGACATGAGGCCTCACGGATGTAGTAGAACCTATATTTGACCAGATCTGCACAAAAGACAACAAGAAAAACACAGATCTATACTAAAAAAAAGAAGGATTAGATTGAAAAACTTGAAAGAGGGAGGCTTTTAGTTTAGCCCCATGGTGGGCACCATTTTGTACACAGTAAAAGAATGTGTATTCATGAAACTTTAACGTAGAAAGAAAATGGACTGATGACAAACTATACTAGACCCAAGATATCACTAGCAACAAGTAATTTCTACAAACATCTTATGTCTCCCTAACTACAATCGCTAAAATAGCTCTCAGAATAGCCTTTTAGTGATAGTTCTAGAATGGGATATTGCTAAAAATGCAGACCTATGATGAAGAATGCAAGATCTATGACTATAATACAAATTATGTGTCAGATGCAACTCCTAGAAATGCTCTTGAAATGATCATGCCATGAGCTAAATATATAATAAATGAAGGTAAATGATACAAAATGATGCTAAATGACATAAAATGATACTAACAATGCTATGAAATCACTATAATGACAATGCTAAAACAATGAGTCTAAATATGCCTATAGTATAGATGCATAAAAACTTGGGTCCCTTGTCTCTTAGATTTCCCTCCTATTTATAGGATTTCAGAAGGGATTGGGGTAAGAACCAAGATTTTCACTTTTGATTGGGGGTGAAAGTGAAACTCAAAATATCTCATAAGAGGTTAGGAGGAAGAGTCCAACAGACTTGGTTTTAAGGATGATATGGGGATTTTTCAAATTCTTTTAAAAGGTAAAAGGGAGATTTTCATCTTGTGATGATAAAGTGATTTTATTGATTTACTAAATGATTTATGTTCAACACTTTGTCTTTTTCTTCCTCCCTTTTTGCATTTTATTTTATGAATTTGAATTGTTTTCTTCCTCTTTTAAAGTTGATTTAGGTCTTGTTGATTTAAAAGGTGACTAATGACCTGCTACAATTTTTGATTTAAAAGTCTGTTGTGTTTCTTTTGATTTTCTCTTTAATTTGGTCCTGATTGATCAAGATTGCATGATTTAAATCTTTACCAAATTTTGGGTGTCTACGAAGACATTTTGACAGGTGATTTCAATTAAATCTCTTAACAGAGTAGTCTTAACAGGTTGTATAAAATCCTTTAATAGGGTGCTTAGTTAATTGTAAGTCAAAATCCTCTAACCAAGCACACTTCTAACAGCGTGTTAAAATCCTCTAACAAGGTGGGACTTAACAATATTTGTAAGCCTTTAACAGGGCCAGCCTTTCACAAGGCAGACCATGGTACATGGTCAAACCATTATAACCTTAATTGGATACACTTTATTGATGCAGTAGTGAAGATTTGTGGGTGTCATCCCTACCCCATTTTTACCTTCTCACTTCGAGGGTTTCTACGTAATCATATCTGGTGTTATGTGTGTGTTTGATTACATGTTTACTTAATTGATGCATATGCTTTATATGTTATTTCAACAGTATATTAATGCATGTGATGTATGAATGGTGAAAGTTTTATAGGTTTAAGTTTGAACTCCTGATGATTCCTCCCCCGCCTCCCCCCCCCTCCTTCCTCAATAGTTTACTCTCTTCCCACTTGTAATTCCAACAATTGGTATCAGAGCCAAGTTATTTGAAAAAGAAGCTTTGCAGCTTAGAGGAAAAATCTTGAAATGGAAGTCTACAAGCTAGGAAAGACTATTGAAAACCAAGAGAATGAAATACATCTCATACTACATTAGCTAAATGAGGCAAAAGAAGAACTAAAGAAATCCTTGAAGAGAAGGAAAGAGATTAATATTGCAAAGAATGACATGTTATACAAAGAGATAGACACCACCAAACTATTTGTAGATGGTAACTCCAATAAATTTGATGCAAAAATTATAGATATAATGGAAAAGAATAGAATCCAAGCTAAGGAAATTAGAAATCTCAAGCTAAATCAAGAATCACAAGCTATACTATTATGTGAGGTGACTGAACAAAAGAATAAAGCCATGGAAGACAAAGCCATGATTGAAGAAGACAAAAGAATTCTAGCAAACATATTGGAAGAGAAGTCAATAGAGTTAACCAAGATCTCCAACATGCAATTTGATACTCTAAGTCAAATGATGAATGTCAACTATGAACTGAATGTTAAGGACTTTGAGATAACTACATTGAAATTGTAGAATGAACAATAGCAGAATGACCTAAAAAGAGAAAAGGAACTTGTTGAAAGTCTCAACAAGCCAAATGAAGCTATCAAATACTTTGAGCAATTACTGAGATCTCTTAGATCCAACAAAGATACATTAGGATTGGGCTACAAAAGTACTGAAGAAGGAGAATCATCCAAGTCACTAAAGAAAAGAACATCAAAGGTAAGAACTCCAAACCTACTTGTCATAATTGTGGTAAGAAAGGACATACTACTAATGTGTGCAGGAGCAACAATACAAAATAGAATGTCAAGCCCAAGAACATGACTCATTGTCATAAGTGCAACATGCAAGGTCATCAGGCAAATGAATGCACAACCAAGACCATGGAAAAATAAAGATTTGAAGGATGTTGCTACAATTGTTAGAAGTATGGACATAAAGCCTTTAAATGTAGATCCAAATCCATGTGGTCATCAAACAAGCCAGCAAAGGTAAGAAGCTAAGGAAAACTTTTATAATTGGGATTGCAATACAAGATATAGTTGTCACTATTGTCAAGAATATGGACACATTCCTTAGAATTGTATTAGGACACACTTCAGTGGTAACTACAAAAGGTGGTTAAGTCAAACTACATGTTTTAGCTATTTGAAGACTAGTCACATTAGTAAGCATTGTCCAACTAGGTGAAAGGCACTAAGTTGTGAATTTGATAAAGGCAAAGGCAAGGTAGACGTTGAACACATTAGAGATGAGATGAACAAGACATGGAAAAAGAAGAATTATTGTACCACATCAAATGGAGAAGGCATCAATTCACCCAATGGGTTAGGTGTGTTGGGACTAAAAATTGCATGGTCAATTTTGAGTACCATTAAGAAAATCAACCCCTATGAGCACCCATAAATGAGTGTGTGCCTACTTGTACTTTCAAGCCCCTAGAGGTTTTTAATGCTTCTAGCACCTTTCATTCAATGTGTCTACTTATTCCATGATGATAAATTGATATTCTGAGCCATTCTGTGAAGTCTCGTTTTGAGCTAGTTCCAAATTTGCATTTTCACCAAACTGTCAAACAGTGATAGGAGGCAACTAAAGCTTGGTTTTGAACCAAGGTACAAGCATGACAATGTGGCGAGATGTGCTATGATCTTGCCAAATGTCACGATCCGATGGTTGGTGCATGCCCACTTCCTGAAGTTGCACGAAGTTTAAATAGTGTGGGCATGCAGAATGATGACATGTGGCATAGGTCTCAATTGGAAATGAGATGGTAGGTTGAGGTTGACCAATCAGAGTCTACCACATGGCAAAAAGTTGGTCAAATCCTGTTGACCCAAATGGAGGCATATGAGGAAAAAGTAAAATGATTTTAAATTGTTATTTTAAATTCATTTCAAATGGGTATACATGCAGGTATTTTAATTTCAAAAGGGCATTAAATCTAAAGTTTTGACTTTGGATTATTTTAAATTTTTGAAAATTTTAAAATCATAGTTGCAAACCTAAATAGTTATGGAAAAGGGGTGATTTTCAAATAGACTTTTTGGAGGTTCCTGGTAAGCTAACATAGTGATATTATATATTGTCGGAACTGGGAAAAATGAAAATTTTCAATTATGAGGTTAGTTTTTTCACAGGAAGCAATCTATTCAAGCTATAGGAGGTTTTCTCCTAGATTGCTAAATTGCAATCTTATTCAGACATTGAAGCTCAAAACTAATTTCTAGTAAGGTAATGACCTGAATATGAGTAAAAGACAGTGAAAATGCAATTTGGGTCAAATTCTTATCACATTCACTTAGTAAAAACTCAAATTTCACCACAATTTCATAAGGTTTTCAAATATTTTGGTTGTAGAATGATTTTCATCATTAAGCAGACATATTTACAAGTTTGTTACAAGTAATGATGAAAACAAAATTAGATCAAAAGGGGAGAGAGATTAGAGAGAGTTTATTCAGTTGCAAAGGAGAGAATTTCAAGTGGACACATGTCAGGCATAGATCACATCCAGGAATTCAAATTTTTCCTTTATCTTTCTTTCCTTCATCCATTGTAAGGGTTCCAATTTTTTGGAGAAAATTTGTACATTAATGTGATGCCAGTTTTTGGTTCCAGTCTTGATGTATTCCCAATACTGAGACACCATTCTTCAGCATAATTCTCTTATATGAACAGTAATAAGAAGGATAATACAACAAGTTTTGATATGTTAGGTATTTTCATGTTTTGATTTCATGCATATAAATGTATTGTTTTAGGGAAATGAATACAAAGAACAACAGATGATTGAGTTTCATTTTAAATCTTGTCTCCTTTCTCAATGAGCTATAATGTTTTATGATCTTTGAACAAAGAGCCTAGGTCATAGTTGTAGTCCCTTAAGGCTATATGTTGTTTCATTGTTGCTTGTAATTCAAAGAATTATGTAAATGCTTCAGAGAAATCAATAGGGTTGCAAGTTTTTTGAGGGGATATCAGGTAAGAATGAGATTTAGATTGAACACAAATGTCTATTTACAAGGTGAATGGATAGATCAGATATCTAAATAGACAGATATGTCTACGATTTCCATATGTATGTGATTGATTCATGGATTTTTGCAATAGATAAGGCACTGATCAGTTACAGGATCATTAGTTCTTACTTTCGCATATTAGGGGTTTTTTTGAATTCAACATTATTAATCAAACATTTTTCCCCTTTCATGTTGAAGAGCTACAATATAATGCCCTCACTCAGCTTATGAATGTCATAGATTTGCATTTAGCTACTATATATTTGTGTCATTACATGAGTTATTAGGAGAAATAAGGGTTAAATCTGTTGATTATAGATTCGGGGATATGTTTTTTGCACTGGTACCATATTGATTGAATCTAAGGTCCACTGCAGTGAGCCTACCTACTAGAAGAGTCAAATCATTCCCTGGCATACATCTCAGTTCTTGTATTGCAAAAAATCTAATAGCATAAATAGGCAATAACATTCTCCAAACTTTTCTTAGTACAGTCTCATCATCTATTTTACCAACAGGTCCTCTTATTGCATTAATAACATCATTTATTCTAGAGCAATATCGAACAATATTCTCACCTTCTTGCATTCTCATATCATCAAACTTACCTCTAAGACTTTTAGATTTATCTCTTATAACATTTTTTTCACCTCCATAGATAGTGTGTAAAGCATCCCACATTTTCTTTGCACTGTCACAACCCTTGATATCATCAAACTTGGCATAACTTAGGGTAGAGGCAAGTTCTAACATTGTCTAGTTGTGTTCTTTCTTCTTTTTAAGATCTTCAACAGTTAGGACTCCAATAGGATCAAAATGCTCAACAATAATGGTAGATTGTGCATGATCTCCAAGACCTAATAGGTGTAGCTTCATCAGACTTTTCCATGCAGGAAATTTATCTCTATTAAGCTTGGGTACCTCTATTTTTGATATCTTGATCTTTTTGCTTCTAGTACCTTCAAACTAATCTTCTTAAGTAGATGGCTTTGATACCAATTGTTGGAATTCTTTAGAATAACTAAGAGGGGGGGAGGTGGGGCAATTAGTTATCCAAGGTCTAGATGTACAATTATAACTTTTCAAAACTTAGTGAACCCATATCCATAACATATTTTCATCATGCATACATCCATTAGATCATACAATCACTTAAACTTGTAGGTTACTATCAAATCAACTTTGCAAAAATGTAAACATGAAACATAGCAGATTCAATAATATATTTGACACAATGATTTAATGTGGAAACCCAATTTGGGAAAATTCACCACTAACATGCTACTCATTCTCACTCTTCTAAAGTGATGCCCTACGAAAGGCCGACCCTATTAAAGGTTACAATACACACTGTTAAATGTAACCTGGTTAAAGGATTTCATTCACCCTATTAGAAGTGAGTCTCGTTTGAAGAATTTAGATCATTCACTATGAATGTCACCCGGTTAAAGGATTTATGAATGACTATTAGGTTAAATTTAATCCAAAGGATTTACCCTAGACTGGTACAATGATTAGAAAGTAACAGTAAGGCTTAATCTGATAACAATTTTCAACACACTTGCATATTACAAATCTTTATTTTTAGTCCTCCATTCTACTTGGCTTTCACACACCTCAGCTTTGATAGCTTGTTCACCCTTCAAGCATTCATACCCTTAAGCCTTCTTGGTTTGCTTTCCAGTGCAATCTCTTCTCCTAGGTCACTAAATGAAGCAATGCCCTAGACTCCTTGTCTTCCTTAGGTTCTCGCACATGACAACCTTTGCTTCTAACTAGCCATCTCTATAAATAGATAATTAAGATATTTTGTCATTCATCCTCCATCATCCATTTTATGGTTTGGTTACATTAGG
Source organism: Cupressus sempervirens (assembly GCA_028749045.1). NCBI lineage: Eukaryota > Viridiplantae > Streptophyta > Pinopsida > Cupressales > Cupressaceae > Cupressus > Cupressus sempervirens. The sequence continues at coordinate 70,546,305 of CM053791.1, forward strand.
TAGGACTCAATGAATCTACCCATTATTTCATTGCATTCCCTTCTAGAAACTTCTCCTTCAATTCTCTTTGAATTTGCCTCAAAATAGTTCACCATGAATTCTGTGCCACCAGCTCATCAAGCTTATCTTCCACACAGTTTACATAATCCAAGAAATCAAACTTATCATCTTAGATTCATCAAATTCTTGATCTTTCTCATAATGTTGACACTCGGCATTAACTAGCTTATGATGCTTGACACATATTGGATTTCTTAGCATCAACTATCAATACACTGGGCATGAACTAAAGTTTACTAGTCCTCAGCATCAACTAAAATTTACTTGACTTACACTGTATCACTCGACTTACACTAAAATTGACTTTGCTCGGTTCCAACTGATTTTCTACTTGGCTTACACTGACTTTTCTCGACACCTACTGTGCAGATTGTTAAGCTCAGAAGACATACTCTATTTAACTTGTTCTTCTAAACTTAATCAGTGCAACCATCCTTTGCAACCTTAAGTAGATCATCAATGCACTATAATACCATTGTCTTAATTTATCCTTGTACTTCTTTTCCATATCATAACTCAATCTTTCCTCTAGGTGCTATTGTTACCTCATTTGATCAAATCCTCTTCATCAATCAAACAAATGATAGTACTCAAATCATATAAGCAATTGTCTTACCAACAAGTAGCATGTTTAACATTAGTGACAAAATAATGATTGAAACACATTTATCGTACCTGTATCAATCTATTTTCAACATATATATCACTAGATCCACGTATGATAAACAACTCTATACAAATTTTGATTTGGCGAATAAGTGAACAGAATGTGCACTGGCTACAGTGCAACATATTTGCACCAAGCCGTTGCCCATCTACACGCCCTGGGTTGCCCTCACTATGATGTCCTTTGCTAATAGCACAGTCAGCGAAATAACTCTTGCCGTGCAAAATATTGCATCCAACTTCAAGATAATTTTTCACTTGGAAATTAACACTCATACTTTATCTTTTTTTACTAAATCTTTTCATATATTTTAAAGGTTAGAGTTTAATGTGTAAAAAAATTATTTTATTTTGGAAAAAAAAAAGATAATAAATTTTGTCCTTCTCTTACACGGAAACATGTAGCTATATTTTTATTGATGACAACAAATTAAAACAAGAATCTTTACTATACATGGGAAATTTTTTTTTTTTAAGAAAACTACAATATTTTTTATATTATATGATTTAATTGGTTGCATAGGGAGAATTGAATCATAAATTAATGTTTTTATATGTTATTTTAAATATTTTAAGTAAAAACTATAGATATTTTTTTTAATTTAGAATCAAGATAAAAATATATACTATTTAGTTTTAAATAATTTATTGAATAATAAGTTCTTAGACCTTATTTAACTTCATTATTATATCATATAAAAATAATTAATGTTTAAAATATTTGTTAATCAATTAGATATATTAGATATTATGCAATATAAATTTTCATACTATTCAAAATCATGGGGGCCATGATGACTTGATCCATGGTGGACTCTTTGTGAGTCATTCAACTTCACCGCCAGTAGACCAAGGGCCCATTGTCATAACCTTGTATTTTGTTGGTATGATCCTCCTTAATATTGTTGAACTTGTTGTATCTATGCTTTAATAATAATTAAAAGAAAAGAAAACAATAAAATATGTAATATCAATAATATAATTATTTCAATATATAAAAACTTGAATAAAATTTAAATCATTAAATGTGAGTATTAAGATATAAATTTTGTTTAAATCATAATTGAAACTAGCAATAGAACCTTTAGTAAGGTGCAATAGGTATGCCTAAGAGATATTGAGGAAAATAAAGTAGGTGTATTTTTTAATACAAAATCGTAGTTCAAATTGTAAACACAACCCTAATGCATTATCCTAATCTTAGTCATATTAACAATCCTAACTTTGATCACAAAACTAACCATACTTCTTAATGTAACCTCAATCCTTACGTTAACACTAACTCTAATCAAAATTGTAACCCTAATTATAATACTTACTATGATTAACCCTTTAATTGTAACTTCTAAACCTTAATCTAATCATAGTCCCAACTATGAAGTAAAAAGAAAATTAATTTCAAATATTATGAATAATATAAAAGATCAATTTATGAACACTAAATTAAGAATAATTATATATTGCAATTTAGAATCATAACAAGACCTAAATGCAAAAGTAAAATTATCTAAGGATGGCATTTCTGTATTATCCAATGATATTTCACTAGATGAAATTTAAAAAGCTATTAATTCCTTAACCAATGATATGGCTCCCGGCATGGATGGTCTTTCTATGGAGTTTCATAAAGCTAGCATTGATTGGATCTATAAGGACCTTCAAGATATTTATACTGAAGCTATCACTAATGGTTCCCTTTGTGCCTCTATCAATAGCAGTATCATCAAGCTTCTTCCTAAAGATAGGGATAAAGCCCTCATCAAAAATTGGAGACCTATTATGCTCCTTAATGTCTCTTACAAAATCTTGGCTAAAATCTTAGCCTTTAGACTTGTGGATACCTTACCTAAGTTTATTTTTGCTACCTAGACTGGTTTCATCAAGGGCACATATATCCTTGAGAACCTTATTACCAACTAGGAGGCCATGGACTGGGCTAATTATTCTCACTAAGATTCTTTTGTGCTTCTCCTTGATTTTGAAAAAGCCTACGATAGAGTGGAATGGAACTTTGTCCTTATGATGTTGGAGGCTTTTGGTTTTCCTAGCATCTTCTATAATGTTGTGAGGGTGTTGATGAGTTATGCCTCGGCTCAAGTAGAAGTTAATGGTTCTCTTTTGACCTCCTTCCCCTTAGGGAGATCTATCAGGCAGGGTTTTCCTCTTGCCCCTACCCTTTTTGTCATTTCTTTTGAAGCCCTCTATTTTATTCTCATGGATAATTCCCTTTCCCCAGTTGTACAAGGTATATCTCTCCCTAATGATGATGAGTTCATCAATTTCTAGTTTGCTGATGACACTTCTATCTTCTTTGAAGCCAATGTTAGTAACTTTGAAGCTTTGCAATCTAAGCTCAACATCTTGTACACCATTTCTGGGGCTTGGGTCTCCCAAACCAAGTTTATTTTCTTTGGATAGAAAGAGAAACCTTTGGACTGGTTCCAACTCTACCAATTTTTGTGGGGTGGCTCTCACAAGGTTTTCAAGTACCTAGGCATTCCCTTCTTTGTGGAACCTGTTGGTGTTTGAAAACGTTACTAGTTTCCAATTACCCTTATGAGAACAAAAAACATCTAGGGGCAGCTAACTCCCATTTTCAACATGCCCATTCAGACACCAGGCCAACTATAAGGCTAGACCCTTCTTCTTCTTCAGGCTCTGCAAAACCTAGGCGGGTAGACCTATAGATTCTTTATATGGTACTAGTTGTCAAAGCATACACTGAATCTATTCAAAGCAGATAAAACCCTTATTTCTCCTGATAACTCATGAAATAACATCAATCTACAGTAGCTAAACGCATATCTAGGAATCTCATGAGCTGAGTGAGGGCATTCTAATATAGCTCTTCAACATGAAAGGGGAAAAGTGTTTGATTATTGATGTTGATGTTCAACAAATCCTCAAACGTGCAGCAAAACCTAATGATCCTGTAACTGATCAGTGCCTAACCCATTGGGCAATTTCATGAATCCAAAACATACATATGTGACATCAGGACATATTCTGTATACCCAGACATCAAATCTATCTAATCACCTTGTGATTCAGACATCAATGTTTATTCAGATCTCATTCTCACAAAATATCCTTCTCAACATAACCAGTAACCCTGTCAAACACATTAAGCATTTACTTGGCACTTTGTTCCAACAGAAAAATATATCAAACATACAACCTTAAGGGGAAGCAAATTGATCTTAGCTCTTTGTTCCAAGACCACATAAGACTACAGATTAATGAGATAGGAGATGAGAACCAGAATGAAACTAATGAAATGCTGCTCATATGTATTCATTTTCTTTGAAAATATACATTCAGATACATGAAATGAAAACATGAAAATACCAAACATATCATAACTATCTGTACATTATCTGCACTACTGTTGTTCACATGAGAGAAAAATGTTGAAGAATGAAGGTGGAATCACAGATCTGGATCCAACAAAGTGGTCTCACAGAATGACTGCAAATTTCCTACCAACAATGGTTTCTCAGTAACAAAAACTGGAACCCCTAGAAAGAATGAAAGATAGAAAGATATAGCAAAAGAAAGAATCTTGGATCTGATCTTGAAGTGACAAGTGTCCATTTGAAATGCAATCCTCTATAACTAAATAACTTCTTCCTTCCATCTCCCATTCTAATCTAATCTTGTTTCATCATTTTCTGTAACTAATTCCTAAATATCTCAGCTAACTGATGAAAACTTTATGCAACCAAAAATCTGAACCGTATCAAAAATGATGAAGGAATCAAACTTTAACTGATTTGAAATTAATTCAATTCAAGCCCAACTGCATTTTTACTATCTTTTAACCCTATTCAGGTCATCACCATGCTAGGAATCAATTTTGAACTTCAATATCTGAATTTGGTTGCAAGTTTGAAGTCTGGAAGAAAACCTCTTATAGCCTGAACTAGAGGTGTTATGTGTAAAAACTAACTATAAAATCAAAAAATTTGTCTTGTTCTGGTTCCAGTGGTATATTGAAGTACCTATCTAGCCTCCCGAAAATGCCCAGAAGGTCGATTTGAAAAATGCCCCTCTAGTTAGAAAGTGTTCAAATTTACAACTCAAAAATTCAAAATTTTTAAATTATTCCTAAAGTATAAACTTTAGAAATACAAATCTTTTTGAATTAAAAAAAATCTTGAACATGACTTCACTTTTAAAAAAATAATTTAAAATAATTTTTATTTTAAAAGCTTTCTGCCTTTTCTCATGAAGTCCACTAAGCACCCCCTGGGCTGCCATGTGGCGACCCCTGATTGCCTGTCAACCTGCCACCAGTCTGCCACTTGTCAACTTCTCACACTCCCACAATGTTTAACCAGTATGCAACTTATTATTGCAGGTATGCCCCCTGTCGTCAGATCGTGACACGTGTCACAATACGATAGATTCTTCTCTGAGCTTACTCTGATTTCCACGTCACCATGCTTGGGTCCCGCATGACACATGGCACACACCCGCGTTCCCTCATTCTTTATCTCTCGAGCATCTTGGAAATGTAGGCAAGCATGCACTGCTGGATTTGACACATGTCATTATCTCCTTCACTGCCTCCAAATCTGCCAAGTCATCATTCCTGTGCGTTTGGTCAAAATTTTACATATTTTTCCCCCCGACTGACGTCATCTATGGCTTCACTTGCGCGTGGCCTTTTCAAAAGGCTGCCTCTTTGTGACACTAGCATTGTGTAAAGAAAAGGATTTAAAAAATAAAACTTTTCCGCCCACAAGCAATGTGGGATATTGCAATTTCAATGCTTTGAATTGCTTCCTGGCGGCACCTTCCAAACATAGAAACTCCTTTGCTCATGGCTTGATCTCCTAGCCGGCTCTGTGAGTCTGCTCACACCTTGCTCTTTTAATGTTAAGTAGTCATTCCCCAAGGAGCCAACGGGAGGGATTTTCTTCTTCTCAAATGAGTGAAGGATAGAGAGACTGGGAAAGTCTGAAGGGTTTATAACTGATCCCGTGTCAAGCACTGCTCTTGTACATATTAGCATTTCCACTCCTCCTCCTGTTGGTAACATGTGTTTCTCTATCTTCAACCACCGTAATCCTGAGCAATGCCGTAATTCTTCTAACTTTACCACTTTCTTGTAGTTTTTCATTCTAAATTCATCGAGAGAATCTAAGTTTTCAAAACATGAAAGTTCACTCAACTGTTTGTAGTCCTTTAATGATATATAATCCAATGATATGCACTGTTGGAGACCATCTATGCTCTCAATTTTGTGAAGACCTTCCAGCGCAAATTTTTTAGAGAAAATAACCTTCCAAGATTTGGAAGTGCGTTCAGTTGTGGATAGTCCTTTATTGTCATTCTGTGCCAATGTTGTGCAGTCTTGTAAATTGTCTATCTTCTTAATTTTTTGAAGATTATGCAGATAAATTGTTTTCAAAGAAGCTTGATTTGGAGAAATCAGAAATGCAATCAATTCTGGGCATATCTCCAACATTGATATGTTCTCCATGACACCTGGCTACAAGCTGAGCCCTAAGCACCCAGCTAAATTAAGATGTTGTATCGACTTTAGCTTATTCCTGCCACGGCTTTCTTTAATTTACATACTGCATGAGACTTCTATGTTGCTCCCCCCTGTTTTGTTCCTAACATGAGCATTTCTTTTATGCTTTGTTGCCTTCTTTCTCAAACATGGGATTCCTTTTTTAAAGTGTGTGGAGATCTCTGTGGTCTAAGTTTTTTATGAAAGGCACAAGTTCTCCTTTATGTTTGTTGTCTTTGACTGCGGGCTCCCTTCTACAAGGCGTGAGACTTCCCTTTTATTCAATTTGTGGACTTTAATCATACATTCAAATAATTTGAATTATGATAATTTTTATTTAATATTCCCAATTATCCATGCCTGAAGAAACTAGTCAGACTTCAAAGTGGGTCCAGCTGGGGTTTGGCTAAAAAAAATTTTCCGTACAAACAACTGGCATCCTCATATTCGTCCCTTGATTGCAATGTAATGACTAGAATTAGAACAATCATGGGAACTCCACTTTAAAATTCCAGTTTAATCATTTTCGCACTAGTGTGAAATTTGTGTCTGGAGGCTCATTAGGTGGCCGTAAAAACTAACTCAATCAAATAACCAAGCCATAAAAATCGGTATGAGTGTTCAATCTTGCACACTCTATCACACTGCAAATTTTTAGCTCATGACGATTTTCCAGTAAAAATATTTTAATTGCCAAACATCCATACTTCAATTACCCTGTAGGCAAACAATGTTAAAAAACATAAACTTGGCTCGGGTTCGGCATTATAAACTGAGTTATTGATCACTTGGGGTTCTAAAAACTAGGGTATAAGTTCTTTGCCATGAAGAGATTATAATTCCATGTTTTGGGCTCATGAAGAATCACAGGGCACGTTTGGAAAATTTTTGAAAATAGGTACTTCGAAATTTTAACTGGGAAATGTGTCAAAAAGTAATTTTTGGCAAATGTACAGACATATGAAAATATGCAAATGGATTCGTCATGACTTGGGAACTGGCATACTTCAAGAATTTTTAAGAGACAACACAATGATATAATCTATTTAGGCTCACCAATCACTGGATCAAAGTTATAACTTGTCGAACAGGGGTACGAATGAATCTGGATACCTTAGCCTTAACAAAACAATGCAAACTATATTTTTAATCATATTAGCAGACTGATCAAATGGATTCATTATGATCCCAAAATTGGAACATATGAAGCATCTGACCCCTAGAACACAGTACAAGAGGAATTTCAACATTTTGGTCAACTGGTCAAAAGTTATAACACGTCAAACAGGGCTTCCAAAAAATGTGTGCAATTTGCAAATGTGTGAAAATGGTAAATGACCAACTTTGAGGGGTTCGAAATCTAGTCAAACAGATTCAAAATGACTTGAAAACTGAAACATAGGTTCTCTATTATGGACACTAAACATCCTCAAAGTGGTGGGTCATGAAACATTTTTGGGTAAAAGATATTCAAATGCAAACTGGGCCTCTGTCGCTATTTGACACTTGGGCAGAATTGCAAATTTTGACACTAGCTCAAAATGGGACTTCGCAGAATGGTTCGAAATGTCAGTTTAACTTCATAGAACACATAGACGCACTAAATAAAAGGTGTTAGAAACATTAAACACCTCTTAGGCCTCATACTAACAACCAGGTACAATCTCATTTAAAAGCATTTATAGGGCTCAAAATCTCAATGGTATTTAAAATTGACCTTGCAATTTTTAGTCCCAACAGAACCTTGGCTTAAAGACATGTGGTTTGGATTAAAGAGAAAATTATTAAGAAATTTAACAAGTGGCATAATAGGTCCTTATCCTTAGCTAGTAGAGTTCAAGTTTGCCAAAAACTCTTGTCCTCTTATAACATCTACTACTCCTCTGCCTAGATGTTTGGCAATTACCAAATTCTTGAAATTTAGAAAACCATCATGAATTTCCTTTGGTATGATGGTAAAGGTAATAAAAAGTTACATGTTAAATGGAATTGGTGTCATACTAAAAAAAAAATTATGGGGGCTTAGGGCTTAAAGATCTCAAAACTCAAGGTATAGCTCTCTCCACCAAATGGATCTTTCACTCTATGGAGGGTAATGATCCTTGGAAGGTCCTTGTTAGGCACAATATTGAAGGGGGCATTCCAAAAAATGCTAAGAATTGGAAGAACCTTCCTTTCTATGATCTTATTATTGGCAACTTGTCAGCCTGGGTCCAAGGTTCTTCTATTTTTAAGTCTATTTGGAAGGCTTGTGACTACATCCAAAACATATCACCAACAAGGACTTCCATGATGGTTCCAATCTTTATAGCGAGAGGTCCATTTGGTGCAATCTCCAATATTTGGGTATGCCCCTGGCTATCTCTCAAGGATGCTTTGCTAGATCCTGGTCTAAAAAGGGCATTCATTAGTTTATGGATCAATTTGAGCATGATAAACTTATTGCTTGGGAGGAGCCTAGGTTAAAGTTTAATATCCCTAACTCCCAGAAAAAGACTTATAATTTGATTGTTAAGGCCACCAAAGATTTTCCTTCTAGATGCAAGATTGACTCTCATAGCTTCTTAAAATGTAAATGGCCTGATGGGGTCATCTTATCTAAACTCAAAGCTAAAAATATCTACAACATTATTGATCATAATGAGCTTATTATTAGTCATGTTTGTTAGTGTAGTTTTTTATTTTTCCTATTTTGCTAGGTTTTTCCTACACTTTTAATAATCTCGCTTAGGTTAATCAAGCATGTCTTATTAGGTGAATGGTTGTGAGGTGTCACCTTCCTACATGTGAGCATCCATTAGCTATCTTGGGAAGATACTTTGCTATCTTTAGTCCGATAGATGGTTGCTCCTCATTGGTTGGTGTTGCCACCTCCTCCCTCTTCCTAGCCTATATAAGCATGCTACCTGGCTTGTATTTGCATCTCTTGTTTTTGCATCCTCTTAATGCTATTTTGCTTCTAGAATTTGCATTACTCTCTTGGAGACTAACTCTATGATGCTATTTTGATTTTGTATCATTTGCATTCATAGTTTAGATATTTATTCTTTGCACTAGTTTTCTGGGTTATTAATCTTATCAGATTCTAACATGGTATCAGAGCTTTTCTATGTGCAAGAGTAGATTTTAGTTTCCTTATTTGAGAGATTCGAGGGGGGCTAATACACTTTTTTGTAGTTTTTTGAAAAATGAAGTATGCTCTTCTCTTGCATCTTTGGATGATCCTGAGAATCAAAAAAGTTTTGACAAAAACGATTTTTCTCTAGGGTTTCAATCTCAAATCTGACAACCAACTTGCATATTTGGAGTTTTCAATCAATATTACAGGTTCCAGCATACCATTGATGGACTTAGGAAGCTGATCCGGCATTTGCATGTCATATTTTGGTTGTTGGGGTATTTTTTAAATTTTTGGAGCCATTTTTTACTATTAAAGGCGTCCAATTTACACTACAGCAGCATCTTCTGTACATCAAAAAGAAAAACGCTTTTCTGAGTTTTGTTCGCAGCCCTGAAAAACCATCTGGGTGTCTTTTAGATTTTGCATGCAAGCTGTATATTTTTCAGAATCGAGCATGAAAGGCTACAGCCATACCCCTCTCCATTGGCAATCACAGATTTGAACACAGTTTTCAAATGTCTCATTCTTGCTCATACGGACTTCGATTTTGATGATTCTTGTTATGAACTTGGCTATTTTTTTGTGCTCTATCCACTAGTGGAGTTGTTTTTTGATTTTCATACATGAATTCTTCAGAAATTGCAGATTCTCAGTCGTGACTGTGCACAGTTCTCATTTTGGAAACTTCAGAGGATCATAACTTTCTCATACGACCTTGTATCGAGGTGATTCTTTTTTTGAAAGTGCATGATTTTTCAAGTAGATAGTAGTGGTGCTATTTGTTTCCTTGATTATTTTGCCCAAGTTTCACTTCTAGCATATGCTCTTCATGAGGATTTTTAATGCATTGAAATCAAGACCACTAAGCATTTCTTTCTAGTGGTAGTTGTAAACGCACTAAATAAAGTGCCAAATTATATTTCTTTGGGGGGGTGTTCTTTGATTGATTAAAAAGGGGGGGGCATTGTCACGGTTAGGTTCTCTTCTTTTTAGCATTTCTTTGCATTTCTTCATCATGGATCAAAAAAATATGCCCATCCTAACTCCATACAATTACTTTGAGTGGAAATCACGCATGACAATTCACTTAAAGAAAGCTGGATTAACTAGGATAACTATGGGACTTGAAACTGAACCTGCTAAAGATGAAGATAAGTCTAAGTGGTTTAACAAATGTGATGAGGCATATGGAATATTGTGTTTATCTATTTCTCCTGACTTGCTATTTCACATTGAGTCTTTAGATACACCAAATGAAGTATGGACAAAGCTAGAAACACTATGTGGCACACAAGATTCAATGAGGGGTCATATGTTGGAAAATGAATTAATTAGTTTGAGTCCAGGCAATTTCAACACAATCCAAGATTTCTTCACCAAATTGAAATCACTAAGGCTGCAGTTAAAACAATGTGGAATTGAAAAGAAAGATGAACAACTGATTCTCAGTATTCTCTCTAAGCTAAGTTCAGAATATTTTGTGTTTGTCTCTACCTTCTATGCTACTAAGGGTGCACTTGGTACTCAATTCACCATGCCATCTTTACATGATTTTGCTGTCAATCTCACTCGAGAATAGGACAAGTTAATCCAGATGGGCACTCTTATGTCCTCTAAGTCACATGCCTTAGTAGCCAACCAAGGCACAAAAGAACAACAAGGACAAAATAGTAACAACAATAGTAAGGACAAGAAACAAAAGAATAGCAAGGAGAAGAAGGATCAGATATCAATTTCTTCAAAAACAACTATTGATACACCATCTTCCAAGGGCGATAAGCCTAAGAAAGAAAAGGTCAAATGTGCCTATTGTAAAAGATCTGGTCATGATGAACATAAATGTTTGCAGAAACAACTTGATCACTTGACATACATTCTTGAGAAGAATAATATCAGTGTTCCTGAGTCTATCAAACAAAGTTCTAATGAAGGGTCTAACAAGGAAAAAGAAAACAGCAAGGGGAAAGGAAAGGGCAAGGCCCTTTTTGCAGTTGCTTCCTCACCATTCACTTGGGTTCTTGATTCGAGTGCTTCACACCACATGGCTTCATCTAAGGAAGAACTTGCATCCTTGGAGCCCTGTACTATGCCTTCTATTTTGATGGGTGATAATACTCTTGTTGAGGTGTGTGGGAGAGGGTTTGTTGATGTGGGGGATGGCACATTCCATGATGTTCCTTGTGTACTCTCATTGTCAACTAATCTCCTATTGGTACACCAGATCACTCACACAGGTTTAGGCAAGTGGGTTGAGTTCACTCCTAATTCAGTGGAGATACATGAGTTGCACAATGATTCTACAGTTGCAGTTGGGAGAGCATATCATCAGTCACGACTCTATATGTTTTCTCACTTTGTTCTTGATCCTCCTTTGACTGTTCCACTCACTCATTCTAATGATGTGAGCAGATTATGGCATGAGCAGTTTGGCCATCTTAACTTCCACTACTTGCATCAGCTTAACCAGCAAAGCATGGTCATAGGGTTGCCTTCTACTCTGACATTGGAGTCACTTGGAATACATGATAGATCTTCTAATGGGTCAGATTCACTTGAGCAGTCTTCTACCTCCACTTCTGATGCAGAGAGTGATTCAGAGGACTCACCTCCTTCCTCTCCTAGTCATCATTTATAGGTTGATTATTCTCCTCTAGATTCTCCATCTTTTGGTCCACTTTGGGCTAGACAGACCTTGTAGTTAGTAGGTGATTTGTTTGGAGATCCATCAGACACCAAGCAGACTCGTTCACAATTCTAGGATGCTCTACATATCTTCATTGCTATTGCCTCAAATCCACAGTCCTTTCATGAGGCTTCTGGTATTTATGAGTGGGATATAGCTATGCAGGAAGAGTATAGTTCCTTGATGAGGAACCACACTTGGGATCTTGTCCCTTTTCCTAAGGGAAGAAAACTTGTTCGATGTAAGTGGATCTACCAGACAAAATTTGCAAGCTTTACTGGAGGTGTGGGATGCTTCATCTTTTGGGGGGGGTGCTTCCTCTCACTTGGAGTCCTAATTTTCTTTGGGGAGTCTCTTTTCTCTCTCTTTTGGGGAAATTTTATGTACATGGGTACCTCATCAGGCTTGACTTGTCAGGACCCATTTCTACATCCACCTAAGCTTCACTTATGGGGGGTGTTAGTGTAGTTTTTTATTTTTCCTATTTTGCTAAGTTTTTCCTACACTTTTAATAATCTCGCTTAGGTTAATAAAGCAAGTCTTATTAGGTGAATGGTTGTGAGGTGTCACCTTCCTACATGTGAGCATCCATTAGTGTTAAAAATGGAAAAAGAAATTTGTAAATAAACAATACCAAGAAAGAATCTAAGTGAGTAAATGCATGAAAAGATATTACCATAAAATAGGAGAGAGAAAGCTTCAAGCTCCAACACCATGAGACAAGATATTTGGAAAGGGGAAAGCAAAGAAAACCCCTTGTGACATTATGAATGAGGCATGAAAAGCCTAAGAAGGAAGAGAGAGAGAGATAGAGAGCAATGCTCATACAATAATTGAGAAGAGGAAGAAACCTCATTGTTAAATGAGAGAAGAGGGTCATCTCTTAAATAGAGATGAGAGAGAGGAGTTAGAATGTAACTGCCATGTCTATGAATGCCACCGTTCATAAGTGTGTGAGGCCAAGTGTGAGATTCCTCTTAAGGAGGAATAATCTAAAATTAGAAATTACAATATATATTTGTCCTCACATATTACACTAGATGAAAAAATAAGATGTAGTGGAAAAAGGAAAAAAAAGAAATATATTAGGATACCTTGGCTTATATCCTAATATATTACAACAATAAAGAAAGGAGTTCTAACCTTGGTTTATAAATACACCAAGGAATGATTACAACTTCTAAAAATTAGCTATCTTGGGAAGATACTTTGCTATCTTTAGTCCGATAGATGGTTGCTCCTCATTGGTTGGTGTTGCCACCTCCTCCCTCTTCCTAGCCTATATAAGCATGCTACCTGGCTTGTATTTGCATCTCTTCTTTTTTCATCCTCTTAATGCTATTTTGCTTCCAGCATTTGCATTACTCTCTTGGAGACTAACTCTATGATGCTATTTTGATTTTGTATCATTTGCATTCATAGTTTAGATATTTATTCTTTGCACTAGTTTTCTGGGTTATTAATCTTATCAGATTCTAACAATGTTAACACTCTTTGGTATACTTCTCTTGATATCAAGGGTTGGAAGAAGTACTTTTAAGTCCTTTTGCAAGGAACTATTGAGCCAAAAATCAAATGTTTCAAGTGGCTTTCTCTTATGGACAAACTACCTATTAGGAAAGATGTTGCCATGTTTGATTGTTGTGGGTTTTGCAAGCTTCCTAAAACTGCTAGGCATATTCTTTTTTATTGTATCTTTACTAAACAGATCTGGAGGATGTTTGGTATTGTTTACCCCACTACTGTTAATATTATTGAAATGATTACTGGCTTTAATGGGCTTAACAAAGATTCTAATATTTTCTAGTTTATTTTATCCTCTAACATTCTTTGGCAGATCTTGAAGTGCAGGAATGAGGAAAGGTATCAAAGCCACCCTAGGTCTCTTACTAAGTTTTTTCAAAAACTCATACACTAAAAAAATAATTACAGGTCCAACCTACGATGCTGCTGGAAAAAGAGAAATTGAGGAGGTTGCCTGCCACCTTCTTCATTTATGAGTTCAAGCACAGTCTCGAGTGGAGAAGGATGTCTGATGATTTATAGATGTTTGAAAGAACCTGCAAGCACCTGAACAAGGAAAGAAGGAAGAAGACCAAAACCAACATGGACGAGATTTTCATGTTGACTCAAATCCATAATAGAAAGAGTATTGTTTGGATGGAAGGGCCTTTAGGCTGGACCGCTTGGATAAGCACCTTCGAGGATATTCTTCACTAGCTTCTAGTGTTTCCTTTTTTGTGTCTCCTTTTGTATATATGCTCTCTCTAATGTAACCTCTTTTGTATGTAATTTTTTGTTGAGGCTAGGCCTACTTGGTACTCTCGGTTGGTACTATAGTATCCTCCTTTGGTTGTTTTGAAATCTATATATTTAATATATAAATATATAAGTATATAAATAATAATTATATTAAATTAAATTAGTCAATAACAAAATAGATTTCTACTAATAAATTGGTATTATAATTTATTATTAATATAATAATAAAATTGAAATAGTTAATTAATTAATTTTAATTAAAATAATATATAAATATTATTAAGTATAAGATATTATTAATACAATAAAAAAAAAAAATTAATTTAAATTACATAAATAAATAAATAACATAATTATAATAAATAATAATATTAAAATATTAATTAATTGATTATAATATATAAATAATATTTATAAAATTACAAATGTCAATTATGAGTGTATGTCCCCTTTGCCTTCTGCAAAAATAAGTTAGAAACTTGCAAAGAACGACAAAGGGAGATTGAGAAATTGAAGTTTCAGTACAATAAAAACATGCATTAAATTATTACAGGTACGAATAGTGATATGCTAAATTATCATTCTGTAAGGCGCCTATTATTATCTTATCCATGAAAAATCCCCACTGTTTGAGAGACTATAGAAACATTTCAAAGTTTGCCTCTTTGTGAAGAAACCCTATACAAGGAATGGTATTTTCCAAACTATAGAGGAAGGAGCACATCGCACTTTGAAAGTGAAAGTCAAGGGTTTAAGTCACATTTTTCTATTTTGTTGAAGAATTGAGTGTTGGGATTAACAGGTGGGAAGATTTACTTCTGAGATGGGGGTGAATCAGAAGTAACTAACTTTAACTTTTTCAAATTCCTTTAACTGAAACCATTCACATGCATCTAATTTATCTAATAAACATGAAATTAAAGACATGGATGAAAATAGATAACACACAAATTTGGTAACCTAGAAACCCTCCAAAATGAGAAGGTAAAACTAGGGTGGGGATAACACCCAAAAAATATCACTGTAGTAATGTGTAACTGTTCAAGGTTAGAATGTTTGACCACTTCTAATGGTCTGTCCTATGAAAGGCCTGTCCTGTTAAAGACTTTGCACTCTATTAAAAGTGACCTGGTTAAAGGATTTCACTACCTTATTAAGAGCAGGTCTGGTTAAAGGACTTTCATACATTTACTTAGAATGCCACCCTGTTAAAGGATTTACAAATGGCTACTAGGCCAACCTAAGACCATAGAATTTCCATATCTAATACAATTGCTAGAGAGTATTAGAAAAACTTTGACCTAATAGCTTTGTAATCTTCAATTGTTGATTCCATATCCTTGTTCTACTCTTGTTGATCTGATCCTTGCTTGATCTAATATGTCACTCTATGTGGTTCTGATACTCTATTCTTCAATATCTGGATTCTACAATGCTACTATGTTCTTCACTAAGTCTTTTACCCTTCTGCACTCTGCTATATTTCACCCATACACTTCTTATCTCGCATATCCTCTCTTGCATAATAGGGCTTCATCCTCCTTTTAAAGATTTCAAAGACTTAGGGTTAGGTATGAATCTATGATCAATATTAAATCTTCATTTCCTGCTCATTTCTTGCACTTTTCATATTGGTTGCATGCCTTCTCCATTTTTCTTATTGGTTGCATGTTGATTACATAGGTAATGTGAAAGATTCGGTCTTATATTCAAGATCCTTTGAGATTCATCCCATGTCAACTCCAAAAATGGTTTACATCTGAGTTTGTGAAGGTACAAACTCATATGTTGATTCTGTGTTACTCAGCACATACTAGTGGTTGATGCTTGGTACATATAGGAAAACTAGCTCACTTGACTTCTATAGCAATTCTATTTCACTTAGCATCTATAGTTACTTGGCACCTATACTTTGCTCGACACTTGAAGTTCACTTGGAACTTGTTGAATTCTCTGGCTAGGCACACACTGTAGCTTAGCTACTATATTATACTCAGCATTGACTGGGGAATTGGTTAAGTGTGTTGACACTCAAATGTCAAAACCAATATGAGACCAACATTGAGCACACCTGATAGAGGAGAATAAGGCCTGAAAAAATAAATAAGCCTCCACATTTTTGTTGTTATTGCCACCAATTAGAAGCTGCCAATTTTTATGGTTTATGTAATTCACAAGGTGAATTTTCCAAAGGGAATAAGGTACCAACGAAGAAGCAAAATTACTGAGTGAATATGGCAAGCAAAGCAGAGGTTAATAGTATGAATTATGCACTTAATAACAAACATAGTTGCAGAGGCAAGCAGTCTAATCCAAGATTTCAAAGGAATGACCAAAACCCTAGAAGTAAAGATCATAAAGTTGATAGTTCTTTGGTGCAGGAAAGCTATCAATCTAATATCATTTTTTAGATTAATAGCCTTAATAATCAATTATAGTTTTTTAATCAGACAAAATATGCTTTCCACAAGAGATTGCCTTTGTATTCCCAACAGGTAGGTCCCATTGAGAATCCATATGAGAATTTCCCCAAAACCCTTGAATCACATCTTTGCAAGCCCAAATCCTCAAAGTTCAAACCCTTGCATAACCTTCCAAGAACATATATTCCCCCTCATCACAAGAATATATTGGCCAATTCTCCCTCTCAATACCCCGGTCAACTTCAAAAGATTGCTCAATCCAATATTAAAGCTAAAGAATAGATATTGATCATCAATAATCTAGACAGTGAAGAGCGATGGCATGAATGAAAGAATCTCAGTGTTTTTGCACTATGGAAAGGACCAAAACAAGATATGATCAATCTAATTAATTGGCTCTAGGATTTCTGTCAAAACTAGGTAAGTATATCTCACCATTCTGAAAGAGTTATGTTCATTTAGTGTAGGGATGAAAATGTCAAAAAATATTTTCTCTTTACCTCTGTTTTCTGTTTTGATGGTTATGTTATTAAATTTTAAGAATGGATACCATATTTTAAGGGAGAATTGTTAAACTTTTCCATTCCAACTTGGGTTTCAATTCATTCGCTCCCACCGAAACTTTTACATATAAAGATTCTCAAGAATATAGGTTCATCAATGGGAAACCTGATAGGAATAGATGCTTCATACAAATACTGTAATAACATTAAAAAAATTATTAACTATGGAATTAATACTCCTAAATTCCAACCTATTAAGGTAATAACCAATAGATCTATCTATAACTCAAATCCTAATAGATTTGAAGGAAAAATCATTGAAATAATTAGATTAAATAATGAAAGAAAGATCACTTTTAAAACTATGCAACCAACCTCTAAGCTTAAAGACATCTTCCCTATGATGTTTGTAAGAAATAGAAAAGAATTTCAGGGGAAGTGCAGTCATCTTACAGCAAGGAAAATAGGTGTAGAGTTGGAAGTCAGTAAAACAAGTAAAGAAAAAATAATAGTCATAACTAAAATCACATATATTAGAGACAAAGATCAGAAAGAAATTACAGAAAATCTACAAGAAATAGAAGAAAATGAAGCACAAAATAAAGAAAAGGAAAAGTCTTCAATATCAAATAATAGTAAACAAGTGATTGATATGTCAGATATAAAAACAAAATAAAGGCACTAATCCATAGCGAGGAAATGAACCAACCTATGAAGATCAAAGCAATAAAGGTATCAATAAAAGAGATGGAGTAAAAATAGAACTTAAGATAGACTATATTAGGATGCAAAAGATAGTAAACAGATATAGAAGGAATAACAAGAAACAAAAAAAAGGTTAGACAACAAAGGTGACAGAAAAAATTGGTTGGAAAGAGAAAGCATTGGGGAAAGAACCTAGTTCCCAAGAAAAAATTATTTTGGATAACTTGACCAACACTATTGAAGAAATTGAAAATGAAGGTCTCTTCTCTATTGTTTCACCTAAGAGTAGTAATTATATACACACAAAAGAAGTATTAGAGACCCTATTGCTACCAAAAGTAGAGTCTATAAAGGAAAACATAGAAGCCAACAAAGAGGTAGTCAAGAAGTATACCAAATTTTGGTAAACACGAAATACAACATAAGAATCTCCAAATAATAATCTCAGTAGGCACATTGCAAGAAAGTATGATCAAAGTAAGATAAAAGGAATACCAATACAAGATTTTCATGACTTATTAAATAATGAGTTGTTAGAAAATGATAATCTAGAAATGTCAATGTCAGATGAAGCTCAGAAAGATAACTTGGAATGATTAACAGATGAATTGATACAAGTTTTTAACCATGATAATATTGATAAAAGTAGTGATGTACAAAAAGAGGAACTAATTCAATGAGTTTTGAAACTAGGAGGAGATAATTACACTTTTGAAAATTTAAGAAGAGATTTCTTAATCATTGATGATGAAGATAAGAATATTAAAGTAGAATAGTCAATCAAAGATAGAATATGCTTAGGAAAAGGAGACGTTACAAATGTGGGTAGAAAAAGGAATAAAAAAGATTTAGCAATTAATATCAATTTAGATGATTAGATAAATCTTGTTGATCAGATAATGATAGAATTAGAAAATGAAGAGATAGACATGAAAGAAGGTAAGCAATTAGAAAGTGTAGTAAATACACAAGAGAACATAGAACATTTAGGTATTCTAATAAATCAAGAAGGGATAAGCACCCCTAAATATGCAATGAGAAAGCTAATAAGGGAATGAAGTCTCTGAAAGAACTAAGAGAAGCAGATGGGTAGGCAAAAGAATAGCAAAAGATAAGTTAGTCACTTAAACCTAGGAAACGGAAGAACCTTCCTATAGCAGCATGATCAAGATCACTACCTGGAATGCTAGGGGCTTAAATGCACCTAGCAAGAAATATTTATTATAGCATAATTTAAAACAATTCAATTCTGAAATTATAATTTTATAAGAAACAAAACTGAATAAAAAAGAAGGAATTAAATTAGGAAAGAAAGTAGGTAGCCAGAACATCAACTTACAGGAATCTAGAGGAGCGTCAGGGAGATTAGGAATGATTTGGAATCCTAGGAAAGTATATATAAATATTATAAATTCAAATAATTCATGGATGAGCAGTAGAATTAAAAGCATAAAGACTAACTTGTAGTGAATTCTAATAAACATCTATGGCCCAATCCATAATAGAGATAAAAAATTGTTATGGAAAGAAATAAATCTATATATTAAAAATCACAGCAATGAACTAATTCTTATAGGTGGAGATTTCAATACTATCATGAATATAAATGAAAATTTTGGTGGTATCCATCAAATTCCCTAAGCATCTTTGGAATTCATAAAATGGATAGACCTTAATAACCTAGTTGATATCCCCATTAATAATGGTAAGTACACTTGTAATAATAGAAGGAAAGATTTATCATATATCGCTGAGAAATTGGATAGGTTCATTCTCAAAGGAGAACTAAGAGGATTAGACTTTGATATTCAAGCCTCTATCCTACCCATAGCGGGATCAAATCACTATCTGGTCAAGATTGAATTTTTTGAACCCCATAAACCTACTAGAAACCCCTTTAAATATGAAAAAATGTGGTTTTTAGACAAAAAATTTACTAAGATCCAAAATGTATATATTTGTATCTAAGATGAAAATGCTTAAAGAAAATATACTAAAGTGGAACAAAGAACATTTCAACAATATATTTAAAGAAAAACTATACATAGAAGAAAGTTTAAAGAAATTAAAGACAGAAGTAATTAAAGAAGTTATGAACAATGAAAACTTCTTTCTAGATAAAAAACTCCTTGCTAAACAAGAAAACATTCTAGCAAAGGAAGAAGTCTTTTGGAGGCAAAAATCAAGAGAGAAATGGCTAAAAGAGGGAGATTGTAACACAAAAACTTTTCATAATAGCAAGCTAATCAACAGAGTTAAAAGTGAAATTAGTAAAATTAAAAACATCTCAAGCACTTTCACTTAGAATCCTGATAGTATATCAAATATTTTTGTAGATCATTTTAAGAATTTATTAAATAATTTTTCGAGTTTGAACATGATAGCTCAAGCAAAAATGTTGGAAACTATACCAAAAGTGATCTCTAAATAAGATAATAAAGCATTAAACTCATCCATAGCTTTGGAAGAAGTAGGATCGGTATTATTAAACATGAATCCAGATAGATCTCCAAGACCAAATGGTTTCTAGGCCTTCTTCTATCACAAGTGATGGGATATTATCAGAACTGGTCTTTGGAAAGCCATTGAGGCATCAAGAAATGGTGGATCATTATTATTAGAAATTAATTATACCTTTCTTATGTTGATACCCAAAAAAGTTGATCCTAAAAATCTAGGGGATTTTAGACCTATAGCTCTTTGCAACACCATTTATAAAATCCTATCCAAAATTTTAGCTAATCAAATGAAAGCATTTCTTCCTAAGCTTATATCAAAATAACAAACAGGTTTTGTACCAGGAAGATCAATACTAGATAGGACACTCATTATTCAGGAAACATTACATTCTGCCAATAAAAATAAAAAGGAGAGCATGTTCATGAAATTGGATATTCCAAAAGCATATGATATGGTTGATTGGAGGTTTTTATGTAAAACCTTAAAAGCTTTTAGATTCTCTCACCAATGGATAAATCTTATCTATCAATGCATATCTTCACCTAAAACATCAATTCTAATTAATGAGACCTCCAAAGGCTTTTTTGACACATCAAGAGGTTTAAGACAAGGAGATCCTATATCCCCTTTCCTATACATTATCATGGTAGAAGCCTTTGGTAGAGCTATTACAAAAGCATACTATGATGGAAAAATTAGCGGAATTGCAGTTATCGAGAATGTTGCTAATATAACCCATCAATAATATGTAGATGATACCATTTTACTAAGAGAAAGCACAATAAATGAGGCCTTAAACATTAAGACAATTATCCAACAATATATGGAAGCTTTAGGTCAAAAAGTGAATGTGAAAAAATCAGAAATATTCTTCATTAACACGAAACCTAAAATGGAAAAATAGATTTGTAACATTATGGGGTATAAAAGAAGTACATTCCCATGTAAATACTTAGGAATAGAAATAGAAAAAGGTAGTAAAACTAACAAAGGATGGCATAATATTCTTGATAGAATGGATAAAAGGATAGAAGGGTGGAACGATAAATGGCTCACTAAAGCGGGTAAAGTTACTAAGATCAAATAAGTTTTATCTGCCCTCCCAACTTATCCCCTTTCTTGCTTGCCCTTATCAAAAAATACCAATAAGAACCTTGAGGCAAAACTCATAAGTTTTCTCTGGAATGACATTGACGAACAGAAAAAACTAGCACATATTAAATGGGAAAATTTATGTGAGCCAAAGGAATTAGGAGGCTTAGGTATCAAAAACTTAAATTAGAAAAATGAAGCATTAGGGGCTAAACTTACTTGGCATCTCTTTGTTAAAAAGGATCATAAATGGACTAAAATTATGTATAAAAAATACCTTAATGGTAATGATCCCTATTTCGTGTTTAGAATGAGGACCCTTCCTAAAGGTTTTCAAAGTTGGAATTTTGTAGCAAAAAGTAGAGCCCTTATTAGTAAATATCTCACATGGGATGTTGGGAATGGTGATGAAGCTCTCTTTCAGGAGGATTCATGGGATGGTTACCCCTCAATAGATAGCATGGGGGTCCTAGCTAGCATCAAAGAGAAATTAGTTAAAATATGGGGAAGTAAGGTCAACAATTATAAAACTAAAAAGTTATCAATGGGATTTTAAGATGAGAATGGAAATCTGAAGAGAATATAGACATGGAACCAATATTAAAAAAGGCATACGAAAAAATTATTCAGAAAAGGAAAATAAAGCAGTTAGAGAGAAATGACAAACTCGTTTGGGCAGCATCAAAAGATGGTAGGTATAGTGTTAAAAATGGATATAGAGTTATCACGCTTTCTAAAAGATGGGAAGAAGTGAACGTCCCACTTAAATTATGTTGGGATTTGTCTTGTCTACCAAAGGCGGGATTATTTTTGTGGATGGCATCTCAAAACAAGATCTTAACTACTGATTGACTCAGTAAGATGAGTATTGAGGGACCATCAAGATGTGTGCTATGTAAGCATGATAGTGAAAATACTGATCATATCTTATGTAGATGTCCATATACTCAATATTATTGGGATTGGCTCAGATAGATGTTGGGTTGGACTGCCCCTATGCCAGGATCCCTAGATGATTTTCTTAAGAGTTGGCCAATAGATAATACTAAATGTATATATAGAAAATTATGGAATATATGTCCATCTATCCTTATGTGGGAAATATGGAAAGAAAGGAACAGAAGAATATTTCATTACAAGGACATGACAAAAGATGAGATTATTAAAAAATCGAGGCATGTATAGTTGAAACTTTAAATGCTCACCTAAGGAAAACCTAGAAAGAGGAAGGATCATTTTTAGTATGGGATGGATTAATGAAAAAGAATTGGAAAAGCCTAATTAATCTACCACTTATTTACAAAAAGAAGAATAAAGAGGCAAGGAAAAAATGTAGATGGATCCCACCTCCAACTGGGTGGACCAAATTAAATTTTGATGGACCCTCAAGAGGCAATCCAGGTACTGTTGGAATAGGATGTATAATTAACAATGATTTTGGCAGGTGGTTTACCAAAAGGGATAAAGCCATAGAATCAACCACTAACAACCTTGCTGAAATAGAAGCTCTGCAAGAAGGTCTCCAAATTTGCCTAAATCTAGGTTTATCAAAACTTATTATTGAAGGAGATTCACAGATTGTACTAAATTCCATTAGGAAAAGGAAGACACCTAATTGGGTTTTAAACTCTAAACTAGAAGAAGTACTAAATATTCTAGACTACTTCGAAGATATTCAAATTCTTTATATCTTCCAAGAAGGTAACAAAAAGGTAGATCAACTAGCAAATAAGGGTGTTGATGGAAAAAATATTTTAATATATAAGGAGTAATAAGGTAATCAAGAATCAAATAGCCATACTAATATAAAGGGATTAAGGAAAACTACTCTATTAGAGAAATTGATTTGGAGGAGTAGTCAAAGATTAAGGATACATCCACATTTCCATTAAATATCTATTTCTATAAGGGTACAAAGGTTGGCTCAAGAATTTACATACGTAGAATATATATATTTAGCTGAATGAGACTTATAGTCATTGGAACATTTGAACAACGTAGTTATAAAAGGGATAGTGGGAGGAAATTTATAGCTACTAATCAAGAATTTGAAAGAATCAAAGGCAATCTAAAAATAATTATTAATTGTTTAGATGCAATAGAGTTCTTGATATCAGAATGTGAGAGATGTTCATGATTTACACTAATCTCAGGTTCAAATTGAGAAGTGTCTATAGATTTAAACCAATTAACAAGGGGTTAGTTGATATTCAAAAGCTGGTGTAAACATAATCTGCTAGTGTAGGATACTACAGACTCAATTCGAAAGTATTCAAATCCATAATATGCTAATTGATCTAGCATTAAATTGATATGTAAGGGTAGGATTCTATTTGCAGTTAGGATACTATTGATCATCAAATTGAAGTCACTGCCTTAGATCTAAGTATAAGGCTTTTAAATAAAAAATGATTTTAATAGGGATTCAGATTAACTGGAAAATTCTTAAACTATTCAACACTATTAGGATCTAGTTGGTAATATAGGTGGATATTATATTAGAATTTAAGTAAGAGCATTCTTAAAATGTACTACTGATCAGTAATCTTTAATATAATGTTAAAAGAAAGAAACATAAGAATCTCCAGCTAGGAATTCAGGGATATCTAAATCAATGTTTTTAATTAATAGTATTAACATTCACTTTGAGTTGCATTATTGATCAACAGGTTAGCTAGATGTTATGACTCCATCTAGGATTGCTAAAGAAGAGTCAACTATAAAGTATATATAGATCTGCTCGAAGTGATCACTCTCATCTCAGACACTAAAGAGCTCAAATGATTATTATAGAGATTATTGAAGCCTGTATAACTCACTAAAGGAATCAGTCTTTTATATTGTACTCAACAACAAAAATTGGAAATCGGTAACAGGGGTATGCCCCTTTTAATAATGTAATAATAAAGGACTATGGTCCTGGGCAAGATTGGAGGTTTTCTTCTCCGTTCTTTCCTACCAATGCCCGTTTAAACGGAGATACTCTGTTGTATTTTTATTTTTATTAAATTAATATAATCAAAAGCTTCGGCCATTTAAAAATCAAAAAATTAAAATTAAAATATTTTTTATAAGACTTAAATGTAAAAGTAAAATCAAAATATTTTTTTGTATTTGTTATTATAACATTTTTTAAACCATTATCCTTACCTTAAAATTCACTTGAATTGAATTGAAATTATAACCCTAATTATAATTAACCCTTTAGTTGTAACTCTTTGACCTTGAACCTTAATGTAATTGTAATTGTAACCATAAAATAAAGAGAAAAATATTTAAAATGTTATGAATAATATAAAAATAGATATTTATGAATAATAAAATAAAATAAATTATATATTACAATTTAGAATTAAAACAAAACCTAAATGTAAAAGTTAAATTTAAATTTTTTTAAATATTTATCATTATAATATTTTGTAAAATGGTTGAAAAATCAAATTAAAGCTTTAAAATAATTAAAAGATAGAAATAATAATTTTTTTTCCTTTAGAACTTTATAAGTAAAACAAAAATCTTACTATAAGCACCTAAAATTGGGCACATCTTTAAATCAGGGCTTTCACCAAATTGGCAAGGTTTTAAGGTTAAAATCATATGTATTTTGGAGAATTGAGGATAAACCAATCAAATTTAAATGAAATCAAAATTTCAAATTAATCAACTATTTGAACCCATTTGAAATTTAAGCATGAAATTCAATTTTAAAGAAATTAAAATGGGCATTTACCCTCAAAAATCAATTTTATATTCAAATATCTCCAAAATCATATTTTAATAAAATTGACGACATAAAAATCATATTTTATACAAAATGGACCTAAAACAATAATTTAACGTTTGAAGTGGGATTCTCCATTATGAATATTTTATTCAAAGTGGATCTCATGGATATTATTATTTTATTCAAAATGGACCCAAAATAATAATTTAATATTTGAAGTGAATTTTGCATAATAAATATTTTATTCAAAATGGGTTCATGGATATTATTATTTTATTATTTAACCTTTACCCTTGGTAAAAACCAAACCTTACCCCAAGCTCTTTGAAAAACCTATAAACACAAGGCATTTCTAGAGCAAAAATATCAAATCTTCATGCATTCTTATTATATTCTCAATTCTATAGTATTTTGAGAAAATCCAAATTTCATGCATTGTTATTATAGTTTCATTCTAATTTCATTGCATAGTTTCATGTTATTTGTTCCATAGTTTACATACTTAGCTTTCATAATTAATTTTAATTTGCCTCATAGTAGTTGCATATCATTTGAATTCCCATTCATCATCTAACTAGTTTTTACATTAGTTTCATCATAATACCACAATATCTCATTCTAAGATGTCACTGAGATGCTTGATCTAAGAGAAAATCAGCCATCGTAGTTAGGGAGACATGAGATGCTCTTGAAAGACTTAATTTGATAGTTTGCTCTTCAATTTCATTATCTTTGGATTTGCTATCATTTCAAGTTTTCATTCTAATGTTTCATGAATATGCTTTACATTGATATATATGTCCTAATCCACTAACATTTGCATTGTCTAAGCTTTGATTTGAGAAGGTACATCATTCAAGAGCATACAGTTATGATTTATGAAAACTAAATAAAAATTATTCTAAATTATAACTTAATACTAAAATTTGAAGGTAACCTAAAGATACATGATTGCTCCAAAAAAAATTATTAAAATAGTATATTAATTATTTTTTATAAGAATTAAATATTAATTTTTTAAATAATTTTTAGATTATGTTTTTTTTTTTTACATTCTATGACCATACTATTGGCACGTTGCAGCACCTTTCAACAAGTTGTATTTCTGCCTTGTTACCTTGAAAATTACCTGAGGGATTATTACAAAATTTAATTTCTAAATGAGAGTAAAGAAATATGTGAAACTCTCTATCTACTTACTACTCTCTCACTACATACTACAACTACTCTCTTTCTACATACTAAAACCTTTTGAAAGACTAAGGTTAAGAGGTTTTAGTTTGGATCCAAACCTCATCTAAAACCTTCTTCCCTGATCCTAACCCGAACCCTTATTTTGAAGAAAATTAAATGACACTCATAACACAAGGAGAGAAAATGGTTAATGAATAGTTTCCAAAGGCATTTGAAGATGTAATTGACAATATCTCTTGCTTCCTGCACATGGGAACATTGCATGGTTTTAGAACCCACATCCCAAATGTGCAATGAACTCTATGTCCCAAATGCCTCCAGCTATAATGAAAATGAAGCATTTTTTCAGTTGAACGTGAGAATCATTTGAGAAAATACTCTCAAATACAAATATGGGATACATGGAGATTGCAAACTTTTGGAAAATGATGTGCATAGAAGGTAGATCACCTTTAGCACAACAAACATTGGATAGCGGGTTAGCTCATGCAAGAGGACAATCACTCACAGTTGAGTGTACTAAATTGGTATTGGAATGTATCAAAGCATATGATTGGACTTCACATTAAGACTTTAGGAGGTAATGTTGTGGCGAGGTTGGATTCGATGTCTATCTCCATCACATTCAGATTGCCAGTAAGAAAAGAATTCAAAGAAATCTCTAAAGAAAGTGCTCAAGGGTATTTCCACCAAAATAACAAGACGTGTCTAAATGTTATTGCAAATAGTTGGTTGGATCAACCTAGAAGAGAACAATCATAGTTACAAAGAGCGTTGTGTATAAATATTTCTAATGAAGACATTTCCAATATGATCATTCTTCTCAGTAGAATAGTGAGAAATGAGACAACTAAGGACTTTTAGGAGTGGATATTTTTGTACATCAGTACCATCACCACTAGAAAACAAATCATTGATTAGGGAGAAGTGATTAGTGACACCCTTGACCATCAATTGATTGAATTCAAAATGAATTAGGGATTCTACATGTCTTCATATCTTATGTATGTAATTACTAGTATGAAGTCATGGCCCGGTCTTAATCATTATGGGGACTATAACCTGACCATGAAAATCTAAAATTATTAACCCCAATTACAATTGAAATAGGCAATGCACACTTTCATAGGGTAAATGACATTTTTTCTATGCTTACAGCCAAAGAGCTACAGGGAGATATAGGGCTCCAAGTTTCTCCTGAAGTAGCCAGTTTCATCAATACTTATGGTAGCTTTTTCATTAAATATCCCTAGTTCACCTACATCTATATTGGAGGTTTTCAAGGTTTTCCTCTTATGTTTCTTGGATTTGTAGATGATAGGTTGGTGCTTCCAAAATTTTGTAGGCAAATTGGTCAGGTAAACAAGAAGTGCAAGAACAAAAAATCAATCCCTTTCCCAATCGGTATTGGACACTACAGTTTCCTTTCTTCTTTAGATGCTCAAAATATTGAAAGATCCATGGTGAAGATGACATTACACTCTTTTTAGAGTCATTTCCCATTTGATAGCAGTGGGTATGTTAAAAACAACTTGACACTGGGACCTAGCTATCTCCATTTCCCTACAATGGAAGATTATTGGGTGAACTGTGAAAATGACTTTGAAGTGAGAAGGAGGAGTTGGATGATATTAATAGTGCAGCAAATCATTGATTACAAGATAGGGTGGGATGTGATAGGCATAAAAGAAGATGGATCAAACCTAATTGATCCTTTCTTCTTTGAGAAAATATAACTGTTAGAATTAACATACATTACTTGGTCTCTATCAAAATCAAAAGACCTTAAGGAAAGAACCTTCTTTGTGATTCAGTAAACTAAGAATTGGTTAAAGAATAAAGTCAAGGAAGCCACATCAACTAGATCAACAGGGAAAGGTAGTAAAAAGAAAAATAATAGTCCATAGGAAGGTAGATCCATTTCAGCCATTATGTCTTCTATGCCTATTGATAAGGCTAAATATTGCCTCTATTTCATGATAGTTTTTAAACACTTCGTTAATACTTTATTTCATTTTCATCAAGACATTTGTGGATCTATGTTTACCTAAACCAATAATTAACCTATGGGTAGATAGTATGTCATCTTTTTCCAATATCATATATATATGATGCAGTATTTCATATAATTATCAAAATGTGTGTTCTTATATTTGAATTTAATTTGAAAATGCTTATTTGCAATTATCTCTATATTATAACTAACCTATTAAAAATGAAGTTGACATATGATTGGAAGAATTAAAAGATGAGCACCAATAGTATTCAAGGAGAAAAGAATGTTGAGGTGTAGCCATGGTGGAGGAAAGTCATAATAGTTTCAAAAGACACGACAGCAAGTATGGAGGAGCTATCAAGACTTACTGCATTCTCTACATTTATTCCTATGGTGAGTGGATGTTTAGACTCTATTATTCTCACCTTAAGCCGTTATCTCTTCTTCCCACCTTGAGTTGTTATTTTCCTTCTTTCTCTCCTGTGCATTTATAGTTAGGTTATTTACTTTTCCTTTATGGGAATAATTTTTGATCTCCTGTATATAGGAATGAGACCAAGTGTGTTAGTTTAGTTAGAAGAAAAGAGTTTATGAGAACAGACTGTTAACTTTTATAGTAAGTTGTGTTTTTACAGTTTTATGTGTTATGTAATGAATTTCTAAAATGTAATGAAATAGTTTTTGGCTTCTATCTTAGTCAAAGCCAACCAAGGGGGCCCACTTGGAAGGTGGATTAGATTAGGATAGTATAGATTTATTTTCAAGCATTTTTAGTATTGTAAGTAGAAGTTGTAAATTCCTTCCTATAGCATCACACTTCATGAATGTTCCTATAGCATATGTGAGAATAGTTATAGTAGATGAACTAAGTTGGAATATTTGTTAGCCTTTCATTCTATTTCTAGTATTCATAGAGTTAAGTGTGTTAGTTTCCTGCAGCAATAGTGTAAGTTCTTTTCCTTGCATTTTACTTTCCTACAGCATAAGCTTAGTGACTCATTAAGAGACCTAGTGCACATACTGTGTCGACCATTCCAAGTATATGTCCCTAGGTTGACAAGATTAAATGCACCTCATAGTGGTAAAAATGGTCCTTAGTTTGAATATATTATTCCTAAGCATGGCCCAAAGCATGACTATGATACACCTATTATGAGGCAGACCATTTTTGGCACTGTTGTCGAGGAAGGTGTCAAGCTAGGAGCATTCTTGAGTCATATTTCTTAGATAAAGTTTTTTTTTAGAAATTTCTAGTTTTGAAGCTTCTTTCACTAGTGTGAAGGGTTTAATTGCATGCATCAAAGAGGGAGACAACAAGATGAATATGGCAGATTTCTTCCATGGGAGTCTATTAATCTAAACAAAGAAATTGAAGAAGAAGAAGTTGAGTTGCCTTTTGAAGATGCGAGCCCTATTTTTCTCACAACATCAGCATCAAGAGTTGAACCAATAGATACAAGTGGTCTTCAACCTTTTACTGAAGTTTTGGCTAGTTTTCTTGATAACACTATTGTAAATCCACCAATTTCTAATCATCCAGTACCTAATGTCCCTTTTCAGCAACAACCTCAAAATCTAATACCTTTAGTAATGGCACAACCTATTTTTCCATTTCCTCTCCCAAGCCTTATAAATACTTATAATCTCAAGAATATACCTGCAGCTGCTCTTCCAAAGTTCTATGGCCTTGCAACTGAAGACCCTGATACTTTCTTGTTTGAGTTTGACATACTTTGTCATAGTTTTGACTAAAACATTGATGCCCATAAGCTTAAATTGTTTCTAGCAACATTGAGAGAATCAACTCTAAGATGGTTCATGGGCTTAGGAGCCAATGCAGTAGAAAGTTGGGATGAAATGCAAACTTTGTTTCTAGATAAGTACAAAGAGTATTACAAGCCATCTGGTTCAAGAGGAGATGATATCTTTAGGATATTTTAGAAGGAGGAAGAAACATTGGAAGACTATGTTTCACAATTCTTATATACACTGCAGAAGGACCCTCGGCATGTGTTGTCTGAGGATTCACAAAAGCTAGTCTTTCTAAGAGGTGTGAATGATAACTGTCTAGAAGCACTAGACCTGATGGTTGGTGGTGATGTATATCAAGCTTCTTAGGAAGACCTCAAGAAGATCTTTCAGAACTATTCAAGGTCAACCATGAAGAAAGGCTAAGGACCTCGTTCCATAGTCACTAAAGGAATCAGTCAAGGTATTTCAAAGCTCGAGATATCTAACCTATTGTCAGATTTCAAAAAAGACATCATCAATGATGTTGCTACACATCTTGACACAATGACTGCAAAGAAGAAGTATGCAAAAGTTGAGCTACAACTAGCTGAATATTGCCATCATTACCGGAAGCAAAAGAAGGTTTGCCAATGTAGACTGGTTGCAAGCATGGAGAACCAACATCTTCCAACTGAGTACATCAAGATAGATGGAGATGATGAGCAAGTATTTTATGTTGCTCAACATTGACCATGGGCCCAATGTCAAGGTATGCCTCGGGACCCTTTGCAAAATTCAAATTCATATGGTAATCAATGGCAAAACCGTAATCCCCAAGGTCCTCCACAATATCAATCTAATTGGAATAATGTTGGGCAAAACAACTCACAACAAGCCCAATGGCCTCAGAATTCCCAACCACCCTAGCCTAACCAACAGAGTAACCAATGGCAGAACCAATAGAACTACTGGCAAAACCAACAGAACCAATGACAACCACTCCAAGGGAATTGGCAGACTACAAACCAATGGAGGGGATCTCAAAAGTGGCCTAACCAAAATACTAGTACTCCACAATTACCACCTCCAGTTCAACAACCTTCTCTAATGCCACCACCTGTAAATCTTGGGCCTCAAAAGTAGACACAATTACCTACATAACCATAGCCAAACCCAAATAGCTAATAGCCACAGTAGCCCATGTATAGTGTTGATTCTCAGCAATATCCTACTTACACTTTGGGTGTTGCAGATATAAATTTGAGATCTGGTACAACTTTACCAGTGCCTAAACCGCTTCTTATAACTGAAATACCAAACCCTCCTATAACATTAAAACCCTTAGTTGTTGAAATAGTTGACCCAACCAATGTTACCATGTCAACCCAAGCTCAACCAACAGTAGAACCTCATTTTCTAGACAAGTTTATACAAAGAAAACCTTTACAAGCAGAGGAACAACCTTTTGATATTGTTGATTAGTTGAAGAACATACATGTCCAAATACCCCTATTTCAAGCCATTAAAGATGTTCCAGTCTATGGAAAAGCCATTAGAGATGCTTGCCTAAAGAAGCCTAGAAGGAAGAAAAAGGACCCCACCACAGTCCATGTTGTGGGGCAATTAGCTGACATCATGTTAGGGAAATTGATCACACCAAAATATTTTGATCCAGGAAGTCAAATAATGAATGTCAGCATAAATGGTCAGTTTGTTAAAAATGCTTTAATAGATCTTGGAGCTACTATAAATGTCATGACCAAGGATATATGAAGAAGTTGAAAATAGAAGGACTAAGGTCTACCCCAGCAATTATGAAACTTGCAGATAGTTCTACTTTCACCCTCGATGGGATGATAGAAAACATAGTTGTAACCTTAGATTCTCTAGAATACCCTGTAGACTTCATGATCTTATCCCCCAAAGTTAATCTATCTAGTTATCCTGTCATCCTAGGTTGACAATGGTTAGCCATAGATTATGCAAATATAAGTTGTAGATGAGGGAATATGACCATATCAAATGGCCAAGAAAAAAGAAATTTGATTTATATCCTCCAGCACAACCATTACCAAATTTGAGCACATCTATTTGGCCAAATTTAGGGGATGAAGAAGAAGAGTTAAATTCTATAGTATAGCTCATGATGTTGCATAGACAATCTTTTCTAAAATTGCAAGAGGAAGATTTAGTACTTCAGAGT